>VMBQ01003037.1:72636-109868 GCA_007657795.1 Dreissena rostriformis
TTATCAAGATAAACATTCTGACCATATTTCATTAAGGTCAGATGAAAACAATGACCTATTGTCTACACAAGGTTTTTCTATGATTTGACCTAGTGACCTAGTTTCTGACCCCAGATGACCCGAATACAATCCCAACCCAGATTTTATCAAGACAAACATTCTGACCAAATTTCATAAAGATTGGATGAAAACTGTGACCTCTATTGTCTACACAAGGTTTTTCCTATTATTTGACCTAGTGACCTAGTTTTTGACCCCAGATGACACAAATACAATCCCAACCCATATTTCATCAAGATAAACATTCTGACCAAATTTCATAAAGATTGGATGAAAAATGTGACTTCAATTTTCTACACCATGTTTTTCTATTATTTGACCTAGTGACCTAGTTTTTGACCCCCAGATAGCCCAAATACAATCCCAACCCAGATTTCATCAAGATAAACATTCTGACAAAATTTCATAAGATTGGATGAAAACTGTGACCTCTATTGTCTACACAAGGGTGTTCTATTATTTGACCTAGTGACTTAGTTTTTGATCCCAGATGACCCAAATACAATCCCAACCCAGATTTCATCAAGATAAACATTCTGACAAAATTTCATTAAGATTGGATGCAAACTGTGACCTCTATTGTCTACACAAGGTTTTTCTATTATTTGACCTATTGACCTAGTTTTTGACCCCAGATGACCTAAATACAATCCCAACCCAGATTTCATCAAGATAAACATTCTGACCAAATTTCATAAAGATTAGATAAAAACTGTGACCTCTACTGTGTACACAAACAAATTGTTGACGGACACATGCACGGACGCACACACGCACGACAGAAGCCGGACATCACACTATCACATAAGCTCACCATGTCACTTCGTGACAGGTGAGGTTAAAACAGTAAATGACTTCTTAAATATGCAATTTATAGTTTATGTACCCTCAAATTGACATTTATCCTGACGACATCCGATGACGGCAGTTCGCCCAATTTCTCCATTGGTTTTGTCCAACATGAATTCCTCAGTGATTTTCAGAGTGATTGTGGTCTGCTCCTGTGCGATCTGCTTTACAACTGGAGAAGTGGTCTCATCCACACCAGCCTTGGGAACTGTATACAGTATAATAATTAAATAAAAGGAATCAAGATTAAAAGGTATAAATAAAATGAAACAAATTCTGCATGTTTGGTGTCTCAGTACTCTTGGTTGTGTGGAGTATGTCACAATCTAGTAACAAGTTCTCAGAACACCATAATTGCACAATATCTTTATATAATTTTCTACATATCAAATGCAACAGTAGATATATACTTTTTGTTCATTTTTTTTGTGATGAGTGGACTATACTGCTGGTTAAGCTGAACATTGAGCATACCTCCTGCAGGAGCTTTCACTGTCATTGTTGAATGTTCTCCTTCATTTTCACTTGTCTCAGTATTGACTGCATATACCTAGCAAAAAAATGTTGCCTTTTAATTAGACTGAAGAATCGAAAAAAGAGAAAGACAAAGATTGAAACCAAAATGCTTGAAATATCTTTTTTCCCTGAAAAGGAAAAGGTCATAACTCTAATATGCGGTTTCAGAGGAAAAGGTTTATGAAGCTTTCTTTCATACCAATAAAGGAAACAAGTGAGCACCATGGCATAGTTTGAACAAGCTTTGTAGATAACCACTATATGATGTGAGAAGCCAAATACCAAATCTCTAGGCCTACCTGTTTCAGAAGAGATTTTTTATTTACCACACAAGTCTATATAAATTGTGTGGTCCTTTGGATGTCATCAACCAAGCTTAAGTATTGTTTGAGCTCTCACAGGAACCAGATTTTAATTTTCACTTATTTTTGTAAGCATTGAAACAACAAGTTATAAGTCAGACAAAAGTACTAAAATAGCATGCATATTCCCCATTTGGCCCTCTTTCTACATACCGAGTTATATCAAGGTAGCTAAACATATGATACTATACATTCTTTTTCCAGAAATTGTACTTTTTTAAGAGGCACATTTAGTGAGCTTACCGTAAATGTGTATGTAGTCTCTGGCACAACATCAAACACATGACCATACACTGGACTTCCATCTTCATTCTTCGTTATATTCTGCAATAATGACAAGTATGAGTATTTCCTATGAAAACAAATAAATTTGTTGAATTGATATCCCTCGCGGAATAAATTTGGTTTATGGATGATTTCAAACCCCTTGATGTATGATAGAATCCTAAGAAAGGGCAATAACTCTTATAAAGGTTGTGTATGGTTATGGTTCTTGTGAATGGAACTCTTGATATCTTTACACCCATGAAGTTTCATGTTGAAATCTTGTTTCATATCTGCGAAATAGCCCTGAAAAGTCCATCATCATACAAAAACGACAAAGGGCAATGACTCTTATTTAAGAAAGTTTAGGGTTATGGTTCTTTTGTATGGCCGTTGTCCTCGTTAATATCTATGCACACATAAAAATTCATGTTGAAATTGTATATAGTTTCTGAGGTATAGCCCTAATTTTTTGTTTGTCAGACGGACAGACTATCGGACGCCCAGGCAACACCAAAACTATATCCCTCCCGCTAAAAACTATAATTCCAGAATCAAATGAATCACTCACACTGGGTAAATAACCTTATACTTAAAATACTGTGTCAATCAATCCGCCATGTCAGTACCTGTGTTCCGGTAATCGCACCAGTTGTGACATTATGCTTCAGCACATACTCTTTAAGGACACTATTTCTGTCGAGAGGGGCAAGTGCTTTCCAGTCAACCTTCAACTTGCGATAGTTATCATCTCGATTTTTAGCAACAATTATTTCAAAGTTGGTGATCCGTCCTGGAGCTATTTAGAACACAAGAAAAATACATGACAAGTTTTTAAGTGATAACAAGCTGAAAATGCAATGTTTACAATAGAAATAAATAGATGTAGGTATATAATATGTTTCATTGTATACCATGTATAACAATAGAAACACTAGATATGACTACCAAATTATTATATCTGCATTAAACAAGAGATGTGTTTGTCAGAAACACAATGCCCCCTAATGTGCTGGTTGATTTTNCCTTGACCTTTCACCACTCAAAATGTGCAGCTCCATGAGAAACACATGCATGCCAAATATCAAGTTGCTATGATCAATATTGCAAAAGTTATTTTAAAGGGGGCATAAAAACAGAATCAAAATATAAAATAAATTATTAAATTATTTGTATTTTTTAACATATACAATCACTAAAATGATATAATTCAAAGTAATTGATACCCTCATAATAACACAAAATACTATTGATGATGTGACTCAACAAACCTAAGTAAATATTTCAAGAGTGTAATAAATGTCTTTGACAAGCAACATTACCTGAAGGGAGTGTTCTAAATGATGCTGTTGTGGGTGATATTTTAGTTGTTCCCACATTTGTTCTGGCACTGACAGTGACTGTATAGTTCCAATACTCCTCTAGACCACTTGCCATGATCATTGTGTTTGTGTACCCTGAAGAAATGACAACAAAATTAATGAGAAAGTAAGTTAATTTTTCAAGTTTACTGGCAATATGGGCCTCGGTCCCTTGTACATAGAATCTTGTTATTTAAGCGAGTTGAAGTGTATATCATATTATTACTCAATCATAGCTCAGTAAACGTCCTCAATAAAACCAGCAAATAACATCAACACTTGCTGCAACAAAAACAAACAAGTTGTTTGGCTATGAAATCAACAAGATAAGTATGGTCAGGATTAAGAAATTTTATTCAAGATTTTAAGATAAAGTACAAAACAATTAACATTATTAAAATGCTGCAAATGGAAATAAATGGCACTTAAAAACTTTAATGTCTGTTTAACTTGCGGTCGGGTCATATTAAACACACATCATTTTCTTTTTTTGAACCACAAATACAACACTTCAGGGGTTGTTTATTGTAAATTAACTGTAGCAGATTCTTATTCTAAACTAGAGCTTTGGCACAAACATAACTATTACTCCCGCATCGCTTTGTAACAGGCATGACAGCCATGCCAATTAATAAGTTCAAGGGCACATTATTCAAGATTAATTAAAAACTGCACATGAAAATTGTGTCTTGCACATCCACATATGATAGCGACGACAATTTTGAAGTTTAAATTAAAGTGGCTTAAGAAATGTAGTAGTTCGCCCCACAAACTTAGAACATTTTAAGCTTCTGAAATAAAAACAACTACGTTCAAAAACACATACCTCAGGAACATGTGAAGCATTGGGCAAGAGAAATGTCTTGCACATCTACACTTCATAGTGATAAGATAGATAAGGCTGCTACCAAACCTTATATTAATTAATGCTGTGGCACCAAATGATCGACAACAGAGTGGCACCAATATACCTCCTCCATTAGGAGGTATAGTGAATGTCTTCAATTCATCTACATATTGTTCATGGTAAGTTATCATTAGAAAACTTATTCTCACCATAGACAAGGTATGATTTAGCAGGTGCCCCTTCATCAGGGGTCAAGGCCACATTGTAAGTCACCTGACCAGGCCGAGGACCAACCAGACTCCAGGACACGTTGACGAATGTTTTTTGAATGGCTGACACTGTGACATCAGCAGGCGACGCTTGGGGCTCTGAAAAAAAACACATGCCCGACGCTTAATTATCGTGCATCAATACATTTCCTTTGGATTTCTTTTTCACATATGGTATGTTCACATACATATGAGAGAGCTGTGCAGGAATGTACACATTTGAAAACAATCAATAAGACAAAATATTTTGGTCTTAAATGAATTAATATTTTTAATTTTTTAATAAATATTCTGTTGAGCAATACCCAAAAGACTTTAAGTGGATATATTTCTGCCTGGTAACTTCATCTTATGACATGATGCAATGTTCTTGTAAAGTTTATTTAAAATGCACAGATTTTTATCGTGGCGTTTGAATTTAATGCTATTGTACTTGATCCTCAAAATTGCTTAAATCAAACCAAACAAACCTTCTTCTTTTGTTTTAACTGTGAGATTTGCCTTATGACCACGCCCAACATCATTCACTGCGTCAACTGTTATGGTATAGACTGTGTCAGGCAAGAGGCCAGTTACATTGGCAATCTGGTTTCGATTCAAATCCTGCTCAGACTGTGTTTCGTTTTGACTACTTGGGCAGAGTCCTTCCAGATCCTCCGCTTTCTGTAATTTCAATCAACTGAATCATTGTATTCATGCGCTATGCAGTTTATTAATACAATAAAAAAAGATAAACGCAGGGTTCATTATCAACTCATACATACAAATTTAAGAACTTTTCAAGGCTAAATATTAAAAAGACCTTTTCACATTTTGGTTAATTGACAAAATTTAAAAAAAAAGAGTTTCAGATTTGCCAATTTTCGTTGTAGTTTTGATATTTGCGAGGAAACAGCAATTCTAAACATTGACCATGCTCTTAAATATCCATTATATAAAAACCTGAAAATTATAAAGCGTTAGAAACGCGAAACATTTGAATAATTTGGAGAGTTCTGATGTTATGGTTATATTTTGTGATATAAGAGGATTGCTTATATAATGCATAAAATACACCACTCACTGTATAAGCACAGATGGCCGAGTGGTTGAAGTGCTAGATTTTTACTCCAAGGGTCAGTGGTTCGAGCCCAGTTCAGGATTACTTTTTTTCTTTCTTTAATTTTATTCTTGTTTTTTTACTGGAGCTATATAGTTCCAATTTTTACATTTATCAAATTTGAAGCCTTTAATGACAAACTTCAATTAATGCCAAATCTGTGAAAAGGTCCCTTTAAGTCTTCAATGAGCTATTTTGTATAAATTGGTGGGTAATACATTGTAACAACCATTTTGTGTGTTTCTTGCTTATAAAAGTAATTAAAATATGAACATATTTAAATGTATGTGTACAAGACAACTAGTAAAACCTTCTCATACACTTACCATGACTTCTTATAACATAACAACACAATTGCAATTCAAATAGTTTTTTCAGCATAGCAATATGCAAACAACAGCTCCGCGGTCGGAGACTGATGCTCACCAAACAGGGCCTTGACACAGGATAGTTCAATCGGAAGTCATTAACTGTCCAAGGCCAATGCATATGTGACATATCAAGTCAATTTATAGACAAGTTATTGATCAGACATGATTTTCACACTTATTGTGACAGTGACCTTTGACCTAGTGACCCCAATTTCAATAGGGGTAATCTACTGTCTAAGGCCAATGCACATAGGAAGTATCAAGCTAATCGGTGAATCAGTTGACGAGTTATTGATCAGAAACGATTTCACACTTAGTGTGACAATGACCTTAACCTTTGACCTAGTGACCCCAAATTCAATATGGGTCATCTTCTGTCCAAGGCCAATGCATGTGTGAAGTATTAAGCCAATCAGTCAATTCCTTGACAAGTTATTGATCGGAAACAATTTTCACACTTATTGTGACAGTGACATTTGACCTAGTGGCCTTCTTTCATTTTGAATTTTATAAAGACATAAGTCACATACTGTTCTTATTCATTAAGATGAAGTGTATAAAGTCATATGAAATATGTAGAAGCTGTTTGCTTGACAAAATGGCTAAAATGAGGCAAAATAAAATGCAAGTTAGCTGCCAGTCACAAAAAAAAACAAAAAAAACAAACTAGTCATTATGCTCATTAAAGGCATATATCTTCTTGAAATCCACTCAAACTCAAATCATAAAAGATTTTTGTTTGTTTGTTTAGTTGGATGTTTTTGCCTTTTACAAACGTATTTCCGTCATATCATGTCGGTCATTTAATCAACTCACTCTATTCCTGGGTAAGCTTGTTTTAACAGTACTTATTGCACATACTTAAGTTAGTAACTGACAACAGTTACTGCTCTACTTGAATCAGATACAGGAGAGAATGGCGCAGAAAGGATTTCATGACCCATCCCCACACAAGCTATATGGCTGGGCCGGGGATCAAACCTGCAATCCTCGGATCTGTAGTCAAGCGCTCTTGAAACTGAGCTAGACGATGTATTTGATAAAGAAGTTTGAAAAAAAAAAGAAAACAGACCAACAAATAGACCAATATAGTGAATAGAGTTAAACCCCCTTTACATTTTTGCTTAAATTATTTCAGACCATAATTATACTCATTTTATTAAGTACCTACCAGGGGTGCCTTGCACTGAGAGCAATAGTACAGGTGCTGTTTACATGGTGCTTCAGATGACTTCAGTTGTACCACATATCCTAGCAGCTCTTCACTGTATGTTCTATCAGGTTTCTCCCATGTTACCTGAATGCTGCGGCTTGTTACAGCGCCTCTTTGAAGGTTATGTGGCATTTCTGATACTATAAGCAGTCAAAATTAGTGAAAAAGGTTTTTGCAAAAAGCTGAGTATATAGAGGATAAACAAACAATAAAACATTTTGTGCCTTCTAGTTTTTTTTTTTTTTTTTTTTTTTTTTTTTTTTTTTTTTTTTTNCATTCAATATATGGATCAGACACGACATTGTACTTTCCCTATATTCACATAATAAGGAATACCCCCAAAGTACCAGTTGACCTTAAACAAAGCAATATAGTGGATGAACACAACATGTTGTTTTGATCTGATGATCATTCGGGCAAATTTATTTTTAAATCCCATCATGCAAAATGAAGTTATGGGCGAGACGCTATCATCTGAAAGGAACATGCACACATTTCAAGTATAAACTGTGTCCTTGACTTTTTAGCAATTGATATGTAGTGTGGCATGCAATAAATATTTTAATCCTTTGAACCATTTATTTTCAAAATCTAATCAATATGGGCCAGACACAAACATCTTGTTTCCATTTTTCAATTCAAGGAATTTCCACTAACTCTGTGACAATATAAAAACATTCATCTAAAGTATGGTACTTTTTGAATATGGCATAAACAAGTTCTTTGTAAATCAATTAAAATCTGACATTTTGTTTTAAATATTTGATTTTGTCTGATTTGTAAAAACAAGAGAATGGAATGTGTCAATTATTATATGAGAGATTGAGAGATTATGTATGGGTTATTGTTTTTGTTGGATAACATGTTCTGCTAATCCAATTGCTCACAGCAAATTACAACTTACATTTTGCTCGGGTTTTGCACAAAATATCATCAGCAATTGTCGATCCACCGTGAGTTGAATTATATTGCTCATTTTCTGTTTTAACAGTGAAGGTGTAAAATGTTCCTGAAAGAAAAAAAAACAACAACACAGTTATGTTTAATCAATTTATTACAATAGATATTTGTGTTTTATATACATTTAAAGACATTTAAACAAATCAATGCAATCTAAAGAACAGTTATATTCAGCAATTATCATCTTAAATTAAGTGTGACCTTGACCTTACGATGGCTTGTGCACATTGCTTAAATCTGATTAACTTTTGAAACAAGTTTTATTAAAATTCTTCAAAACCACAGAATATATACAATGGGCATAAACATACAGACTCAAACAATCAACATTCAAGTGTATCATTGACATTGAACATGTCTGGTGAATGCCTTCTGCACATAATCATAATGAGAAAAACATTTGAGCCAAGTTTCATGAAAATCTTTCTTAAATTACATATTAGACTTACAGCATGTAGAGATTTCAGAACTTATCTTGGTCATAACAATGTGTTATACTTTCAATAAATTCTAAGATTTTGTGCCTACAACCTTGTTTTGTGTTTTTTATACACTTTTTCATTTTTCAGTATAACTTAATCCTTTTTTAATTGTACTACCCTTGTAGTTTCACACATAAAATACACATTAAAACACTATGTCCCCTTTTTGGCGATTTTGACCCATATATTTGACCTTTGACCTTGAAGGATAACCTTGACCATTCACCACTCAAAATGTGCAGCTCCATGAGATACACATGCATGCCAAATATGAAGTTGCTATCTTCAATATTGCAAAAGTTATGGCCAATGTTAAAGTTTGACACAAAAAAACCAACAAACAAACCAACAAACAGACAGGGCAAAAACAATATGTCCCCCAGTATAGACTGGGGGACATAAAAAGGGAAGAAGGCAGTCCAAGAGACATCAATATCCCCTTTTGTGATTCTTATGTCTTTTAAGAGGTGACCTGGACTTTAATTCTGCATAATTGACTTGCGACTTCAGACCATCTTCTTTATGACATTAACTTTTCTAGAAAATCCTTGTATTATTGTCACTATGATGCAGAAACATAAATACCATAGTGGTCATATTTTAGCAAGTGAAAGATTCACTCAAGGTATGTTCATTTTAAAGCAAATGCCTGAACAACTAACCTGGACTCAACCCGGTAAAGAGAAATGTGTTGGTGACTCCTGCAGTGCTGCTTTTTAATGTTGAGTTGGCTGACATAGCGGTGATGTGATACATGCGAAGATCACCGTTAGGAAAAAGAGGGCCGGACCAAGTGATATTTATTGATGTGTCCATTCTCTCAGCACATTTAACATCTCTGGGAGCAGAGGGAGCTGCAAGTAATATCATAAAGTGATTTTAAAGGGACTGTAAACCACAAATGACGAAAAAAGGAAAAGTTCTAAAATACCGTATTTTTTTTACAATTATTAGTTTATATTGATTAAAATATCACGACTGGTATATAACACAACTTGAAAAAAGTTGTTTTTTATTTTTACTTTTTTTTTGTATTTATTTATTTTTACTGGGTATGTCTACCAGGTAACTACCAGTTAACTATAAATAAGGCAAGTAGATTGATCATCATCGTCACGTGGTAAACCCAGGAATGCAAATTGTGCATGCGTAGTGAATTGTATATATTTTATATATAGAATGATCAATCTACTTGTGTTATTTATATTGTGTTTATCGTTATGTAACCTATTTTCGCGATGTACTTTCGATTTCACATCGTGAAATTTTATTACCGAATATACTGAAAATATGAACTTTTTTTCAAGTAAAGTAATATACCAGTCGTGATATTTTATTCAATATAAACTAATAATTGCAAAAAAATACGGTATTTTATAACTTTTCTTTTTTCGTCATTCGTGGTTTACAGTCCCTTTAAGGAAAAATAACCAATAATATGCATGATATAAATGTTAACAGTTCTATGTGGAATGTCAACGTTAAAGTTGCACGCACTAATTAATGATATAAATTCCTGATAAAGACAAGGCTTTGTCAGTATTACAAGCAATATAGGCATGACATCTTCATTTGCAATTATTATACCTCACTTTTATTCACAATGCTAAACTCCCATAGTCCATCGTGAAATAGAAATACTGTCAGACCCAGCGGGAAAAAAATACTGTCCAAAAAATACTGTCGCCCGCTTTCTTAGCAATCACGTGCGGATGTATGTGAAATGACGTCATTTTTTTGACGAAATGACGTCATTAAGACAGTTTAATTTCTGTGATATGAAATTGACTGTGTTAACCAGTGTTTTTTTTTATTATTGTTATCAAAATAATAATGGTTGTTCATTGATGAAATTAAATACAATTAATGAATATTAAAACTGTTCATGGTTCATATAAATTGTTCATGTTTGAATAGTTTTTTCGGTATAATAAAAAAAATATAACATGTCTGACAGGGTGACAGTAAATTTGTCAACTTTCGGAAAAATACTGTCAACCACGGCTTCGCCTCGGTTGACAGTATTTCCTCAAGTTGACAAATTTACTGTCACCCTGTCAGACATGTAATATTTATATACTGTCATGCATTAAAGATTGTACATTATATATTGCGGTTTCATAATAAAATGTACATTTGTGACAGCAGTATTAAGTTTATGGTTTATTCCATTTTATTGAAACATGGACCAGACATTTGAAAAGAAATTTGAAAAGTAAAGTAACCGATCAACACCACATTGCTATGTATGTGTATACCAAGTTTCAAGATCATATCTTTATACGTTTTTGAGTTATTGCAATATTCAATGTTTTTCTATTTTCAGAAACAGTCACATGAGGGCAAACCTTTAGTCCCCTTTGATAGAACACTAGTAGTAATAATTAAAACAGGAATACATTGTAGTCAGTGGAGTGTCTGGCTATCTAGCTAATAAAATAAACGGACCAGACTACAATTTAGAATACACCATTTTGCAGATCTCTGTAACTATTTTATTGTGGTTGTAACTGTCATATTGAAAAGCAGTTATTCATAAAAAAGAAAATCCTGTGTTCTTCACATTTTTATAAGGAAAACACATCATTAGCTTTTAATAGTTAAACTCACATGTGTTGGGGTCAACGTTTATTTATGTTGACAAAGAATTCCTTTAATTGCTAGACTTACTCATTTTGCTGGATTAAGCAAAATTTGGTGGACTTGGGGCACTGTCAGAACTTAATCATCATTCTGTTTGTTGTTCTTGTCTAAACAACAGTATTTTTTAAAAATATAATAGCCACTTACTTTGTACAAGAGTTTTAATGGACCACACCAATGCTTCACTTTCCTGAGCAGATCCACTCACAAGTTCGCTAAGTGAAACAATTTCAATCATATATGTGACTCCATTTTGAAATATATTGTCAGTTATACTGCCTTGTGCGTTGTTAAATGTTTTTGGCAGAGAAAGTCCATTTTTCACTGACACTTTATAACTGCTTGCATATCCTTCAGCAGGTTGGTTCCAATTGAGGGTTATACTTTTGTCATATAGTACATCCGAATCTATGACTGTTCCTCTTGTAGGTGGATTTGGTTCTGAAATAAACATCTCAATAACAAAAATTCTCCAAAATACGACAAATACATCATATGTAAAGATAACACTATATAGCCTTTCTTTGACTTGACCTGAACACATGAATTATTTAACAATAAGGCCCTTTAGCGCTCACCTGATTTCTCAGACAGAATTGTTGAAGACATGAAATGTAGGAGGTAAGAATTTAATAAGATAACAATAGGATAGACCTAAATGAACAAGAAATGTGTCCATAGAGCATGGGTGCTTCCACATTCCACTTTTGTCTAAAAACTCAGCTTATATCAAACACAAGCAGAAACAAGACGGTAACTTGCAACACAGTGTCTTATGATGAATAGCATTTGTGCCAAGGTGTTTTAAAATCCATCATTTTATGGCAAAGTTACGATTGAGGCAGGAATTTTCAAGCTGTTTTAGGGCCAAATTTTACTTTGGACCCCTAAGTGTGACCTTCAACGTTGAAGAATGCAGATGATTATTGCACATTAAATGCCCTCTCCGCATGGTTGTCATTTGTGGTAAGTTATCTTAAAATAGCATGATGAATGACACAGTAACAGAACGAAAAAAAAAGCTGTTTAACAGCCAAATTTGATCTTTGAACTCTCAAGTGTGACCTTGTCCTTTGGGTAGGGTTGATATGTTTTACATGTCACTAGTAGTCTTCATGTGGATTAAATTTGTGCCATTTGTTTTCAAAATCACTCCATATGACAAAGTTCTGGTTGTGACAGGAATTTTCAAGCTGTTTTGTGTGTGGTCAAATTTGACATTTAACCACTAAGAGTTACCTTGACCTTTGAGGTAGAAAGAAGGATGCCACACTCAACATGTCATCTTTTGATGGTGGGTATTGGTGCAAAGTTATTAAACAAGAGGGCCAAGATGGCCCTAGATCGCTCACCTGTGAAATGAGATTGCCCAGTGGCATGATTTGAACAATCTTTGTCACATATCAAATATCAAAGCTGCGTGATTTGTGGTTAAAGATAAACAAGTTTTTTCAAGCTTTGACCTGGTCTTTGTTTTTCAACGGACCTGAACCATTTTTGAACTCAACCAACATATCATTAAGACAAACATTTTGACAAAGTTACATGAAGATTGGGCATGAAATGTGACTTCTACAGTGCTTACAAGGTTTTTCTTTCTTTTGACCTAGTGACCTAGTTTTTGACCCAGCATTACCCAGTTTCGAACTCGATCGAGGTATCATTGGGACAAATCTTCTGACCAAGTTTCATGAAGATCGGACGCGAAATGTGGCCTCTAGAGTGTTTACAAGGTTTCTCTATAGCCAAATAAGGAAAACTGCCCCGCCCACTGGCGGCCATGTTTTTCAACGGACCGGAACCACTTTTGAACTCAACCAACATATCATTAAGACAAACATTTTGACAAAGTTACATGAAGATTGGGCATGAAATGTGACTTCTACAGTGTTTACAAGGTTTTTCTATTTTTTGACCTAGTGACCTAGTTTTTGACCCAGCATGACCCAGTTTTGAACTGGATCGAGGTATCATAGCGACAAATTTTCTTAACAAGTTTCATGAAGATCAGACAAGAAATGTGGCCTCTAGAGTGTTTACAAACAAATGTAGACGTACGACGGGCGGACGGACGGACGGACAGACGAGGGACAAAGACCGATCCTAAAAGCTCATCTGAGCAATCAGGTGAGCTAAAAATCCATCAATATAAGGCAAAGTTATGGTTGAGACAGGAAATTACACACAGATGGACGGACATACAGATTGACTTTTTCGAAAGGGGGCATAAAATAATCAAATCTGGAATAACAATAAAACACAAATGATACACACAAGTAAACTGAACAATCATGAATATCATTACAATCAAAGGAGAGTAACTTAGTCAATCCTATATTCAATTATAACAAGAGTTTTCTCACCTGTTGCAGAAGCTTTATTTATGACTAGAGTGGTTAAATAGCTTTTCTAATATTTGACCTGGTGACCCAGTTTTGTAACAGACATGACACAGATTAGAACAAGATAAACATTCTGACCATGTTAAATCAAGATTAAGTCATAATTATGGCCTCTAGAGGGTAACAAGGTTTTTCAAAGATGTGACCTGGTGATCTAGTTTTTGATGCATGTGACCCAGATTCGAACTGGGCCTTTAAAGGTCAAGATAAACATTCTGAACATCATGTTTGAATTATAAAAGAGGCCTCTAGAGGGGTAACAACTTTTTTTACGTTACCCAGATTGGAACTAGGCCTTAAAATTCTCCAAGTTAAAATTCTGACCAATGTTCATCAAGATTGAGTCATAAATGTGGCCTCTAGATTGGTTTTGGTTACAAGGTTTTTCTAACCTTTGACCTGGCGACTTAGTTTTTGGACGCACGTGACCAATATTTGAATTTGGCCTATATATTGTCCAGATATGAGCAAGTGTTATCCAGATTGGATGTAAAAAGTGGCCTCTAGAATGGTAACAAGCTAAACATTGACTATGAACACCAAATGTTGCACAACGCCAAACATAGCGCAATTATGATAGCTCACCTTGAGCACTTTATGTTCTGCTGAGCTAGACATGTTAGTGAAAAAAATAACATAATCAACACAAATGAAAGAATAAACCCCAACATGGTAAGTCTGCTTTTCAATTAATGAAGAAAGCAGTCGATCAAAGGTTGTATTCTATTATCTTCTGTTTTATTTGAATTGCATTTCAAAAAGTCAAGGATGCAATCAAAAACTGAACTCAAATAAATTGACAGTTTTACTTTAAGATAGAACAAACACTAAGAAAACTGTCCTATATGGACAACAATATGGCAATGGGCCCTACGTTGCTTACCTGAGTCCTGAAGGAACTTAACTTTTCTGAGAATGTGGTATTCAGAAGAATAAAAGTACTTCATGAAACATCGATATTTAATTTCTAGGCACATAATTATGAAAAAATTAAATTTTGAAAATTGAACATATTTCCAACACAGTAATCAAACAATTTTAAAACTTATATTAATTTATGGGGGACAACTCTACTAGAACTACTCAGTTAGCCAGTAGCTGGTTGTCTCTCCAACAAAAGAGGCTTTCTATACAAAGTTCAATAGGTCACTTGTGATTTATTTATAGATCAAATGAAAAGCTTCCAACTACAGCTCCTGGAATACTATGCATATTGAATGAAATATCAAATAAGATTCAAATGAAAAGTTGATATTGTTTAACTGGGATTTTCTGGAAGATTAAATAAAACACTATTAAGTAATGGAACTATTTAAATAGAGTAATAAAAAATACCATGAGATATTATTAGAACAAATGTTTTGACCAAGTTTCAATACAATTGGATAAAACATGTGACTTCCAGAGTGTTAAACAAGCTTTCCTTAAATTTGATCTTGTGATCTAGTTTTTGACCTTTCATGACCCAGTTTCAAACTCTACTGAGATTTCATTCAGATAAATGTTCTGACCAACTTTTTATTGAAGTTTGGACAATAAAGGTGGCCTTTAGGGAGTTAACAAGATTTCACTGAAGCCATATAAGGAAAACTGCCCCGCCACCCCGACAACAATGCTTTTCAACAGGTCAGAAACATTTTTGATCTCTGTCAAGATATCATAACAATAAATGTTCTGAACAAGTTCATTGAAGATTGGATTGTAAACATGACTTCTAAAGTGTTAACAAGCTTTTTCTTGAAGTTGACCTAGAGGACATTTTTAACTTCACATGACCCAGTTACAAACTCTGCCAACTTGGAACAACTGTTCTGACCATGTTTCATGACGATTGGAAATAAATTAGAGTGTGAACAATGTAAAATTTGATGTAGCACTACGCACAATAACCAGAAGATGATCACAAAACAAAAGCTCACCATGAGCACATTGAGCTAAAGTGAGCTGAAAAAGAATCATAAATAACTTGGGTCTTATTTGTGAAAATGAATATGAGTTCTTTTGTGTTGTGCGTTTCCATAAAAATGTATGTGCATTTACATTGCTGAAAAAATAATACATGTATATATGGCCTCCAAAAAATAAAAATATTAAAAAAAAAGCTTTTATAAATGCAAAGGTGCCTCAACAAAAAACCCTAAATAATTGCGTTTGCAGATGACATATACAATATCTAACTAAGCAAAATACTCAAGACAAAATACAACTGCTGGAAAGGCAACAGAAATTGTTCCGCTATTCAAAAATAACAACTGGCCCCGTGTTCACAAAACATTTTTTGCAATCGAAAATCGATTTTGCTTGTCATTGAAAATGGATTTCCATTGTAGTTGATAGGCAAAAATGAAAATCGATGTCAGTTAAAATCGATTTTCGATTGCAAAATCGTTTTGTGAACACGGGGCCAGGTTTCAATTCCCTTAGAATTATAACTTCAAAATTACGAATTACCATTGAAGGATCATTAATAAAATCCTTGATATCTTCATGATTGGTGGAGACATATTTTAACAATATTGTTTTTTTTTTATATTTTAAGTAAAATCATTGTTAAATAAATCAGACAAAGACATATTTTATCTGTAGATAAAAAAAGTACAACATCAATATACCCAAGTCTAGAAGCAAACACAACGAATACTGTGTTCATGTTCGAATGCAATGTCAGTATAAGGATACAGATGTTTCTTAAATGGATCCGTACATAATGGAAATGTTGCCTTTTTTTATAACTATGATTATGCCTTTTGTTAATCATTTACACTTACTTGTTGCATGTTGTGCCATGGCAAAAGTTATTCGGTTGGAGCCTGTCTGTGTCTGCGTACAAGGGCAAATCTAATTATCCCTATAAAGCGGGGGCATAAAACTGGCATTCAAACTTACTTGTTGCTTGTTGTGCCCAGGAATAAGTTGTTCTGTTGCTGCCTGTCTGTGTCTGCGTGTTCACTGAGGTCACCACAATGTTATATGCCCTTCCAGGAGTCAGGTTGGTTGCAATTGCAGATCTACTGGAACCACTGACCTCCTTTGGTCCACTGGGATTTCCTGTCATCCGTGAATCCACTAGTGTCCATTCCACAACAAAAGCATGAATGAATGTCTCTTTACCCTCTGGTACAGTCCATGAGACATTCATGGTGGTGGTGGTAACTTGCATAGAAGTAATGGTGACCCGTAACTCGGTATCTGAAATGTAAAAAGTATCGTTCAGCGTAGCTGTATAAGCCAGCTTTTCACCTTAGCTGACCTTTGTAAGAGTCCAATAAAATTTGAATTACATTTTCCATCAGGAGGCCAGAATGAAGGCATGGAACTTTCATATTTGTTAAAAATACCAAAACTGTTTGAAATAGAAAACGTGTGATCTACAATAAGCAATCCTATTTACATTTACAGGTAATTCAATTGACTTTCTATTTTGTGCAGTAAAGGGTAAACACAATTCCAATTCTGCGTGGGCTTTTATGAAAAGGGAAACTACAGTGCGTTTTGCAACGATGTTCACTGCGTGTCCAGCTTGAAACAATTTTATCTCTAATAAAAAGGCTTGAGAGATAGAACAGTTTCACACTCAACTCTCGACATCAATACATTTTGTGTGTGTCCCTATATTTTTATCAGATTGTCAGCGCCAGAGTGTTTGTACTTAAAGGCTATATTCTCATAAATACTAATATCTTCCATATTGCATTCTGTGATATAGTATATTTTGTATCATACGTACCATAGTTAGATGTTCAAGCACTATGTTTATCACTTATTATAAAATAAAACACACCTTTCTGTATTCCATTTTTTTGAATGGTCAATCTAACTACGCCTTAGCAGTGCTTATTGTTGGTTGGCTCATTCACTCACATATGAAGAAATGTCCTAGATTGCATTATAGTGGTGTTGATTATCGTATAATTCTAGATAATTAACCAACCCTGCGTCCATTATTTATACTAATTATTTTGGCATCTGTTTGGTATAAAAGCTTTCAATGAACATGATTGCTTGACGTACAAAACAAATTGTTGCAATATATTAACATTAGACTAACATATTTCCACCCTGGCAACCAATCATTCTACCATATGTTATAGTTCATATTGTTGATTTGCCTCATAACATGTTAATGTGTTTTCCGAGGTAATTGGGCTTGCCCTTTGATGTTTCACTAAATATTATAATCAAAACTCTTTTATTTCATGTATACTATCATATTCTCCCTAATCAAACATCTATTAATAATTTCCAAATTCAACTTTTTTCTTTATTTAATTATTAATTTCTAAAAATCAATTATTCCACTTATAAAAAGAAGTGTATTAATAATTTCCATATTTTTTTTAAATTTTAACATTATAATGTCTAATGAATCGACTGACAATATAATATCCAAAATTCAATCATTATTTAAACTTAACAATGTCTAATAAATGTATTTATAATTTCATCAGTTCCATTATTATATTTATATATAATGTCCGATAGTATCCATTACGATACACATATAAGTATTGTTGTTACCTATCATGATATTCGTTTTCACCAAAAATATTTTTAAAGGTTTTTTAAGTTGACGTTTTAACATGTAAAATAATTAAGTTTCAAACAAGCCGCTGCTCAAGCAGTTGAATCGTAACCTCACTTTAAATGCATTGCATTCCATCCCACAAGGTATCAATGTCAGTTAGCAGTCAGTAAAAGAATCATTATATAAACGCTATCACGTACACAAGGTGAACTGGAATTTTATTTTGACCAGAAATATTTGTAATGAAGATATTCGGCAATATTATTATGGTATGTTAATAATAGATTCTTAATTTGTTTTGAACAATTTCATGATAAACAAGAGAATAGTTTGTCAGAAACACAATGCACCCTACTGCGCCGCTTTGAAAAAAACATGAAAAAAAAAAAAAAAAAAAATGCNCCTTTCACCACTCAAAATGTGCAGCTTCATTAGATACACATGCATGCCAAATATCAAGTTGCTATCTTCAATATTGCAAGAGTGACCAACATTAAAGTTTTCCCACGGACACACAGACGGACGTACGGACTGACAGTTCAACTGCTATATGCCACCCTACCAGGGGCATAAAAACTATCTTTTAACAAAAGTTCCGCGGTCGGAGACATATGCCCCCAAAACAGGCCTTTTTTTCACACTTATTGTGACAGTGACCTCGACATTTGACTTGGTGACCCCAATTTCAATAGGGGTCATCTACTGTCTTCTTTTGTATTTCTGTTCTGTATTTATAGTTTTATGATCAATAATATCTAATAATGCGAAATAAGCCACACAATCTGTCGCAACACCACGTTATTGATATGAATGATACAGCTAAGAACCGCGCAGAAAAAGGCATTCTCTATCTTTGTTCGCATTGATATAACTCATTATCTTTCACGAACATCAACCACAATCAACGCTGTATATCTTTTTAAAGATATTTCTTGTTTTTTTTTTAATATCAAACATCATTCAAATTAATTGCCCTGATAGATGAAATCCTTTAAAAGAGTTGAATAGTTGAAATAAATATGATTTATTTCTCAAAGCATACTGATATATCAAATAATTATCATTTTACTAATCCCATTAACATACCAGTGGTGTAGGAGAATTTAAATGACCTTCAAATTTAATTATATAACAAGCAGAACAAGTTTTAAAATACATGAAATAGAGGGTCACAGACAAAGACCATTACTCTAATGACTGTGTTCAAACAGGTCTTAGTAATGGGCTTTGGTAACATGATCAACTGATTAAGCCTCTTACTTGGTGAGCACACATTTCCAGTGGATCGGTAGTGGGTTATCATGCACTGACACGTTGTACCAGAACACTCAGCATTCAAATCAGAGCATGCAGCATGTGTGTAGGTTGGTGTGCAAGTCTGGCCCCATGCCACTTCTATGATTTTGGAAAACATAAAAACAATATAATGACTGATGAAAGGCTAAATTGCAGTCACAAATCAATATCAAAAGAAAACTGTCAATTGAAGCAACTATCTAAATGTCTGTTGGCAATATGCAGAGATCATTTTCAATAGTGATGCTGGTAAAGATCGTAATGATCAGTGAAGCCTTATAAGCCCCACCCATTGCCCTGCTTAGGGAATAGAAGCTGGTTTTTGTATGCTTGTATTGCAGAGAGTTGCTCTCTGATTGCAGTAGTGAATAAACGTATGAAAAATCAATCCCTGTTGGGTCTTGTGTATTAAGCATCCCTCTAAAGGTCTAGACACTAACAAACATAAATAAAGTTAAAGTAAGTTTGAAATGTCTCGAGGACGATAAACCGTTTAGTGATGTGCTTACAATGGCTCGAAACCATAGAAATCACTGAGCAACAATCAAAGGCAGAATCGCAAAATCATGACGCCAACAAACTAAGATTTACGCCGCGGAATCGTAGAATGCAAAGCAGGTATGTCTCCAGAGCAAAGCCACAATCAGGACACAATGACCAAAAGCATAAATCCAACACTTTTTGCAGAAACTGCAGAGATCAATATGCTCACAAATCACAGCGTCCTGCTCAAACAATGTAAAAATTGCCATTAATTAGACCATTTCAAATCTGTGTGCAGGAAACTAAGAAGCTATAAATCCAGGGTACACACAATTCGTGAAAACGAAACCGGAAGAGGTACCCAAGCTGAGGCAGTCCCGGAGTTATCATTTAACATTAAACATATACCGGTAGCATCAATTTACAAGATTTAAACTTACTGTTATGATTTTCTTTGGAATGTCTAAATAATATTTTACAGGCTCTTCGGAAAAGCAATCTGACTATGACTCCGATGAGTCAGATTCAGAATATGAATCTGAATCACAGGAGTAAATTTACATACATGAAAAATTGTGATGTTTTTTTTATTTTTTTTATTTTTAATATATATTTTTATCTTGTGAAAACTGTAAGAGCATGATTGTGTTTAGTATTGCTGTTTAAAAATACTTGTAATGTACATGTATAAAACATTTACAAAGCTTTAAATTGAAAGTTTGACCATAAGTTATTAAAGAACAATTCAAAATTTAGTTTTAATTTTACTAAATTTTTAATTTTAAACACCGTGAATGTCTAAATGGTAGAAATAAACTCAATAAAAAGTATCTTTTCTTGTTTGGTTAAACAAGAACAAGGTCTGGTAATATCTGGTGAGGTCCTTAAATTAAAACAAGAGGGCCATAATGGCCCTAGATTGCTCACCTGAACCTGACTTGGAACAAGTAATAACAAGGTTTTTCAAGTTATGACCTGGAGACCTAGATTTTGACCCCACATGACCTAAATGTTAAAATTTGCCTACATATTGCCCTAACAAACTTCCTCCTAAAATATCATTATTGAATCAAACATTATGGGCACTTGTGTGTTTACAAGGTTTTTGTAAGATATTCTTTGAAAACAGCCGAGCTAATAAAACCAATGTCTTGACTAAGTTTCACGATGATTAGGCAAAACATGTGACTTCTAGAGTGTTCACAATTTATAAGGCTTCTCTATAGTCATATTTGGAAAACTGCCCCCTCCCCCTTGCCGGCCATGTTTTTTTACCGATCAGGACCATTTTCGAACTCTTCTAAGATATCAATAAAACGAATGTTTTGACCAAGTTTCATGATGATTGTGCAAAAAATGTGACTTCTTGACTGTTCACAAGTCTTTTTTACTATATACATATAAGGAAAACTGCCCCGTCCCCCTGGCAGCCATGTTTTTTGACGGACCGGAACCAATTTTGAACTTAACTCACGTAGCTATAAAACAAATGTTCTGACCAAATTTCATGAAGATTGGACCAAAAATGTGACTTCTAGAGTGTTCACATGTTTTAACTATATACATAAAGAGAAAACTGCCCCGCCCCCTGGTGGCCATGTTTTTTCACCGATCTGGACCATTTTCGAACTCCTCCGAGATATCAATAAAACCAATGTTTTGACCAAGTTTCATGATGATTGGACAAACATGGTGACTTCAAGAGTGTTTACAAGGTTTCTTTGAACTTTTGAACTCAACCAACATATCATTAAGACAAACATTTTTACAGAGTAACATGAAGATTGGGCATGAAATGTGACTTCTACAGTGTTTACAAGGTTTTTCTTTTTTTTTCCTAGTGACCTAGTTTAAGACCCAGCATGACCCAGTTTTGAGCTCAATCCAGATTTCACTGGGACAAATCTTCTGACCAAGTTTCATGAAGATCGGACAAGAAATGTGGCCTCTAGAGTGTTTACAAACCAAATGTGAACGGACGGACAGACGGACGACAGACAAAGACCGATCCCAAAAGCTCACCTGAGCAATCAGGTGAGCTTTAAATTACAGGACCTCATGTCCTTTAAGATATTTTTGTCTTTCAAATAGGTTGCCAAAAGCGAGACAATAAAAAACGAAATGCAGATATTAAACAAAAATAAAAAAATGTCAGAACTCAACCTTGGTGATACAGTCTATGTCAGACAAAAAAAAATGCAATTAACTAGATTCACCATTTAATTCCTCTCCAGGCAAAGTCATTAAAAAATGACTCTACAATCATGGTAGAACAAACAGGACAACAGTTTCGTCGGGATGCATCACATTTCAAGCCAGCTGTCTAGACCACAACAGAACATTATCACAATACAATGCCGACCTGACCACAACTGTCTCTGCGGCGTAATCGCAGACAATCGCAACATCACAATGAGCGACAGCAAAAGCTTTCAATGAATGTATGATGAATGAATGTATTATAATTTTTATTATTAATGTTGTTGAATGTCATGAAAACAGCTTTAATATTAATCTAAATTAGGCTTTCAAAATGCTAATAATCATGTGTAATTAATTAATCGCTTTACATGGAAAGTGTTTCTTCAACCCGTGAAAATGCAGATTTCCAAACAATACCAACCGCAGGCACTCTGGTCAAGGGGTCAGGCCACATCACAGACTTTTAGCAACACTGCATAGGCATTTAGGGGACAAATGACAATTTTAAATCAGGAAATCAGCCCAGTACATCAAAATTTATCACTTAGCAATGCTGCGTAGAAAAAACATTTTCCCATGAAGTTAGGGGAGGAATGATATTTTTAATCTAAGCGTGTTTGAACTGTTTGTTTATCATTTATTGTTGTATTATAATAAGTATGTTTTATATTGTTATTTGAAAACTGTTGACTTATACTTTAAGGAATAAAAAAAAATAGCAATTCATGATTGTAACTCATATCTTGTATAACCATGTGTTGATAAATATTTCAAACATCTGATTTTGGAAAATTAGGTAAAGATACAGCAAATCTTGTGGATTGTTTTAATTCAGACATCTTCTATTATTATAATGTAATTCAAATGCATCACTCTACTTGTAAATTGTTGTTTTATGTTTAATCTTACAGGGATGTTATGATCAGCAATGCCTGATAAGCCCCGCCTGCTGCCCCGCGCAGCGAATAGAAGCTGGTTTCTATATGCTTGTATTGCAGTTAGTTGCTCTCTGATAGTGGTAGTAAATAAACATTTGAACAAGGGCTGTGTTTGTCAGAAACATAATGCCCCATACTGTGCTTTTTTTGTTGTTGACCTTTGACCTTGAAGGATGACCTTGACCTTGACCTTTCACCACTCAAAATGTGCAGCTGGATGAGATACACGTGCATGACAAATATCAAGTTTCTATCTTCAATATTCCAAAAGTTATGACCAAACTTAAACCAAGGTTAAAGTTTTGGGACATAACATACAATGATAATTGATCTTTGACCTTGAAGGATGACCTTGACCTTGAATTTTCACCACTCAAAATGTGCAGCTTCATGAGATACACATGCATGCCAAATATGAAGTCTTCTATATTGCACAAGTTATCAAACTTTAGCTTAAAGATTTTGGGACAGAATGACAGACAGAATGACAGACAGGCCAAAAACAATGAAACCCCCTCTTCTTCGAAGAAGGGGGCATACAAATCAATCCCTGTTGGTCTTGTGTATTAACAATCCCTCCAAGCTCCCTCTAAGAGGACACTCAGCAGCTAATTGGGGACAATCTGTTGTTCAATGTTAATAAAGGTGTTGCATGTCAATGTTTATTGTTCCTTATTAAAGTGGTTCAAGGGGCTAAGTTCAACTAGAGCTTTGTCACAGACGTGACGTATACCCCCACATGATGCATTGAGACAGAATATGTTCCATGCTGTCTTTACAAACCAAGAGAAGCTAATTTATGGCGATTGTAAAGAATTATTATGCCATTATCATTTATGGCCATTTTGACCTTTGAACTCTTGATTTCTTTCGCATTACACACTGTCCAATGACTGTGAACAAAATTAATGTACAGAGTCATTTTAAAATCTCACAATGAATGACATAGTTATGGTCCGGACAAGCTCATTTATGGCCATTTTTGACTTTTGAACTCCAAGCGTGACCTTGGCATTGCAGATATCGACGTAATTCTTTCGCATGACACAACGTCCAATGATTGTGAAAAAAATGTACAGAGTAATTTTAAAATCTCACAATGAATGACATAGATATGGCCCGGACAAGATCATTTTTGGCCATTTTTTACCTTTGAACTCAAAGTGTTACCTTGACGTTGCATATATCGACTTATTCTTTTGCCTGACACACCGTCCAATGATGGTGAACAAATGTGCCAAATGATTTTAAAAGCTCACAATGAACAACATAGTTATGGCCCGGACGAGCTCATTTATGGCCATTTTTGACCTTTGAACTCAAAGTGTGACCTTGACCTTGGAGATATCAACGTAATTCTTTCCCATGACACATCATCCAATGATGGTGAACTAATGTGCCAAATGGTTTTAAAATTTCACAATGAACGACATAGTTATGGCTCGGACAAGCTCATTTATGGCCATATTTGACCTTTGAACTCGACGTACTTCTTTCGTATGACACACCGTCCAATGTTGGTGAACAAATGTACCATGTCATTTTTAAACTTACAGAAACATGACAAAGTTATGGTCTGGACAAACGTTCGGTTTAAAATGCACTAAGTGACCCCATGACCTAGTTTTTGACACGGCATAACCCATATTCAACCTTGACCTAGACATCATCTAGATACAACTTCTGAACAAGTTTGGGGAAGATTGGATGAAATTTTCGAGACAGACCGACCGACAGACCGACCGACAAAGTGACTCCTATATAGCCCCCATTACCAATGGTAATAGGGGTATAATAAGGTAAGTGCAAGTGGATATAAATTAAAGTTATTAAGACATTCTTAATTTGACATGTATGCAGCTTGTCTATATGCAAGGACCGGCTGTGAAATATACTGCGCACAGTTAGTATAAACAGGGTAAGTTTTTCTGATAATCTTTGTAGTCTCAACAACATAGAATCATGAAAAAGAAAGGCGTACAGTATGCCGGAGAAGCTGAATGCCGTTGACCTTTTACGTTGCCGCAAAGTGCAGGCAACAGTCTGAAGTGATCTGAACATCGCAGAATGAGGATGGTAAGAGGACAAAGCGAAACTGTGCTCCAGTCTATTGCATATGAACTGTGAAGGATCTAAGTGGAATTACCAGCGTACATCTAAGTATCCCCAGCTAGAAAACAGATGATGGACTAGTTCAAGCAGCAGGGGAGTGAAGGCAACGGTCTATAGGGGAAAATTGGTTGGAGGGCAGCAACAGTTGGCTACGGAACTTCAAGAGCCGACACGGCATCGACAAAGTCTGCATCAGAGGGGAGCAGTGATCCACAGATAAAGCGGCAGCGACCAAGAACCCGCCAATCATGAAGATGATAATCAACAAAGGCAAATACACACATGAGCAGATATACAACGCCGATGAGACTGGCCTTTACTTCAAGATGCTGCCAGACCGAACACTGGCCAAGCCAACTGTTGAGCAGCAAACACTTCAAAATGGCCAAGAACTGCGTGACCATCCTACTGTTCACCAACAGGACAGGCACGCACAAGCTCCGACCCTTAGTCATGGACAAGTTTGCCAAGCCCATGTGTTTTCCCCTTCTGAACAAGGACACGCTGCCCGTGGTGTACGCCCACAGCGCTAAATGGTTGACTTCATCAATCTAGAATTGGTTTTATTGGCACTTGGTTCCTGCCTTCCAACATCCACAACAGCTGCTCCCTACAAAGGCCCTACTTCTTCTGGACAACTGTCCTGCCCACCCAAAGACACTGTCATCCAAGGACAAGAAGATTGTTATACCCTTTTTGCCAAAGAACACAACGTCCGAGATTTAACCGATGGATATGGGTATCATAGCAAACTCTAAACGCATGTACCCGCGCCATCTCATCAGGTCTGTAACTGATCTCAGTCTCCCAGACTTTCTGAAGAGGCTAACAATGAAGGAGGCCATCTACATGTTCACCAGCACCTTGGAAGAGGTGCC
Source organism: Dreissena rostriformis (assembly GCA_007657795.1). Taxonomy (NCBI): domain Eukaryota; kingdom Metazoa; phylum Mollusca; class Bivalvia; order Myida; family Dreissenidae; genus Dreissena; species Dreissena rostriformis. Next base: position 98,769 of record VMBQ01003037.1, read on the forward strand.
CAGACCAGAATTATGAGGATTAAACATTGCTGACATAAGTGAAGAAAAACCTAGCGAACTGCAATACATTCTCCAAAGCAGATGTCCTCAACACTCGAGCGTCATTAGGTGTATCGGACAGTAATTTGTGTCGCCTTCTGAGAAAACTGGACAAAATGCTGGTGCGTATATTGTCTGCACAGGCTAATCAGGGACGACAATTTCGGCTTTTATGGAAATTTTCGTTTAAATGATGTCTCATCATAGCGAAAATCCAGTTTAGGCGGAAAGTGTTGTCCCGGATTAGCCTATGCGGACTGCACAGGCTAATCTGGGACGACACTTTACGCCCAAGCATTATGCCCAGTTTTCTCAGAACACGACACATATGGAAGAGAAGCTGAAAATGAACAAAGATCTCGCAACCACAGCCCATTTGACCGACAGAGAGATTGTGGTAAATGCAACTAGTAAGAGTAAAGGGGTATAGGACAGTGCTGAAAAAGATGACAAACAGGAAATGAAGCCGCTACCTGCAATGTTGTCTGTTGTAAAAGGCCTCGAGCAAGGTCTCCGATGGCTAGAGACCACTTCAAATGACACAGACATGTCATCTGCGAAACATAATTGCACTGGCACCAGCCACAGATCGAGAGTTGTGCAAACAGGGGACATCAACAGATTTTTCAAATAGCCACAGAGAATGAAAATGCTACTTGTTGCTGTTGATATTTTCCATTTCTCTTGTATTGACCGCGCTATATTGGAGTTGCTGTATATATATTTACCAAGTTTCATTAAGATTATAATAGACATATGACTTTTAGAGTGTTAACAAGCTTTTTTATTATTTGACATATTGACCAACATTTGGACCTCACAAGATCCATGTTTGAATTAAGCTGAAATATCATTTGACAAAGTTCCATCAAGATTGGTCAATAAATGTGGCCTATACAGTGTTAACAGGGTTAAATTGTAGCTATTTGCGGAAAACTGACCTGCAGCCATGTTTTTCAACAGTCCAGAACAATTTTTTAACGTGGCTGAGACATCACTTTTACAAATGTTCTAACCCTCTTTTATGAAGATTGGAATAAAAAGGTACTTCTAGAGTGTTAACGAGGCTTCACTATAGCCATATAAGGAGAACTGCCTTGTCCCCAAGGAGGCAATGTTTTTAAAGGACTAAAACCATTTTGGAACTCGGCCGAGATATCTTTGAAACAAACATTCTGACCAAGTTTCATGAAGATTGGACATAAAATGTGGCCCTTTGCGGTTAATATGGACAATGCACAAAACATAACAAATGAGAGGGACAAGAGGACACTAAGGCACTCACCTGAGTTATTCTGCGGACTTTAGAAGAATATAACTAGTTTATGAAACTTAAATATTTTATTTCTAGGCACATAAGTCATTATTATGGCAAAACTTTTGATAATTGAAAATATCATTGGAAAAAATGTTCACACCAAAGTGAAGATTGGACTATAGTTGTAACTTCTAGAGTGTTAAAAAGGTTTCACTATAGCCATATTAGGAAAAAACGCCCTGACCTTGGTGGTCATGATTTTCAACAAAGAGACCCATTTTTCAACTCATCTGAGATATCATCAGAACAAATATTCTGACCAAGTTTCCTGAAGATTGGAAATAAATGTGACTTATTGAGTGTTTACTATGGCCATATATGGAAAACTGCCTCACACACCGGAACGACTTTCAAACTCAGCCCAGATATCATTAGAACAAATGTTCTGACCAACTTTCATGAAGATTGGACTACAAATGTGACTTCTTGAGTGTTAACAAACTTTTTCTTAAGATTTGCCCTGTGACATAGTTTTTTACCTCTTCTGACCCATTTTCAAACTCGGATATTCATACACGGAAAACCGCCTCGCCCCTGAGTCGGCTATTTTTTTACACAGACTGAACCACTTTTAAACTTGGCCTAGATATCATTAAAACAAATGTTCTTTTGACCAAGTTTCATGAAGATTGGACAATAAATGTGGCCTCTATGTGTTAACAAGGCAAATGTTGACGACGGACTACGCACAACAAACAAAAGGCGATCACAAAGGCTCACCATGAGCATGTTGTGCTCTGTAGAGCTAATTTCAAACGTTTGTTCAGAAAAGCTCACAATGAGCATATTGTGCTCAGATGAGCTAGAAAGTAAACCCTGGTTTGGTGACAGAGGCATGATTCAAACAAATTGTGTAAAGGACAACAATGCAATGTAACATACAAAATATTAACGTCTAGGCCTTGAAGTTTCAGAATGAAATAGTTGTTAAATTATTGTGATATAGAAATCTATTTAACCTCTGTGGAAAAGGTTAACCCCATGGGCAAAGTGTAACAAAAGTGTAGATAACTTCATTAAAATTGTTACATACCAAATTAAAAACTATAGATGGGAATCGTATCTGAAATCGGTATCCGGATAACCGTATCCAGTATCCGAATTTATCCAAATATCTGTTTACTTTTATAAGTTAACTACAAAAGGCTACTACCAACATCACTGCCAACACCACAACACTGTAAATACATTATTAAGCACTGTTAACAATATAACACATTTATATGATTTCTTCATTAGAATTAGTTAATTACGTTATTTTGTTTAAAAAATCTTACTTGAAATGCAAACATCTGCATCAGATCTGTAGAAACCTGTCTTGCACTGACACCTGGAGTCCAAACCACCAGAACACTCAGCATTGGAAGCACTACATGTATCAGTTGTGAAGGAGGATGGACAAGCACCAGCCAGTACCACTTCTGTGAACAAGGAAACACAAGCAAATTATAATAACTAAAGAGAGGACAGGCAATAATGGTATAACATAAATATATGATATCAATATCAATGATATCTATCTGAATTGTAACATTATGAGCAGCGTAAGCTGAAGTCACTTTTAGATGGTAGTTCATGAGGTATAGAGTGAACTAAAATAAAACCTCTTACTTGGTGTGCACACATTTGCAGTGGATTTGTAGTGGTTTGTCTTGCACTGACATGTTGTACCAGAACACTCAGCATTGGTATCAGAGCATGCAGCAGGTGTGTAGGTTGGTGTGCAAGCCTGGCCTAATGCCACTTCTGTGAATAGGAAAAACAAGAAACAATATCCTGACTGCTGAAAGGCTAAATTAGAGTCACAAATCAATATAAAAAGAAAACTGTCAAGTGAGAAACTAGTTAAATGCCTATGGACAATATGTCGAGCCCATTTTCAATAGTGACAGTGGTAGCAACGGTAATAGTAGAGGTAGTTGTAGTAGTAGTAGATTGCACCACATTGAATGCAAAAGAAATGTTATTCAGTGAATCTGTTTGTAGTGTACTAAAATAAATAATTTTGAAACTAACTATTTTGAGGTTAATGATTGATCCCTTCTTGTCATTATGAGATAATTACAAATGATGTCCATAATGGCATGAGGGCAACAACTAATCATTTACATCTGTAATACATTTGTTTTTATACAAAAGCATGGTGATGTTTGTCTTATCCTTTTTAGCAAAGTTTTGATCGACGAAAAACAAAATAGAAATGAATGCCTCTTTACTTTTGTTCTCACTGCAACTATTTGAGATGTCCTTTGATATTTCGATTCAACATGTTTAAGAAGCATTTTAAACTTCACAGTTTAAAAACAATGTGTTTTTTGCATTAAATTTAAATAAATTGAGAAATATTTGGGACCAATAGTCTTACAAAGTTTCATGCGAGTATAGCCATAAATGTGGCCTCTCGAGTGTTCAAAAGCTTTTTCCTCTACTTTGAACTACCACCTTGTGACCAAGTTTTGAACTTGATCAAGATAATATTGGAAAAAACGTTCTTACTACATGTAAGTTTCATGAAGATTGCTCATTACATGCTTTTTCTTAAATCTGACCTAGATTATAACCCAATGTTGCCCAGTTTCCAATTCAGTCAATACATAATCGGGACAAATGTTCTGAGCAAGTTTCATGAGGATTGGCAAATAAATAGGTTAAACAATAGCCCTATAATGAAAACTGCCCCATTACCTGGCAGTCATGTTCTTCAATGCACCAGAAAGATTTTTCAAATTCGACAGAGACATTATGAGAACAAATGTTTTATCAAGTATCATGCAAATTGGAAAAAAAAAAGTGGTGTCTAGAGCGTTCACAAGATTTTTTCTTCTTTTTAAAAAAAACTAATGACCTTGTTTTGGATTCCACTTAACCCAGTTTCAAACTCTTCCAAGAGATCATTAGAAGAAATGTCCTGCTCAAATTCCATAAAGATTGGGAAATAAATGTTACATATATAGTGTTGATATTCTTTTTCTTTAACATGACCTTGAGATCTAGTGTTTTACACAATTTGACAGTGTTTCACTGAGATATAGATGGGGAAAATGTGCTGAACTAGTTTTTGACCAGACTTGATCAACTTTAAAACTCTCCTGTGATTTTATTGTGAAAAATGTTCTGACAAAGTTTCATCAAGTTTAGATAATAAATGTGGCCTCTTGAGTGTTAACAAGCTTAATCTGTAATTTGACCTAGTGATCTTGTGTTTTATCCCACATAACACAGTTAAGAACTTGGTCCAGATTTCATACGGACAAATGTTTTAACCAAGTTTCAAGAAAATTCAGTAATAAATTTGGCCTCTAGAGGGTTCACAAGGTAAATAAAGTAAAGGTGATCACAAAAGCTCACCATGGGCACGCTGTGCTCAGGTAAGCTAAAAGAACGTAAACTAGAATTGTTGCCAGGGGCATGCTTTAAACAAATTGTGTAAAGGACCACAGAGGAAAATATATTTTAAGTTATTGTGATATATAAATCTGTATAAGCTTGTGACCCCCAGGGCAGGACCAATGTTTACCACAGGGGCATAATGTAACTTTGTAGAGAAATACTATCTGATGTTGAATAATAAAATTTATAGTTATTACATAACAAGAGCACCGTCGAGCGGATGCCAACGCTCCGCTGTGGGTGCTCGGATTTTGTTTCTATGACCTTTGACCTTGAAGGTAATAATTGACCTTGACCTTTCCACCATTCAAAATGTGCAGGTCGATGAGATACACACGAAAAAAAAGAAGAAAAAAAAAGTTTTTTTGACCTTTGACCTTGAAGGATGACCTTGACCTTTCACCACTCAAAGTGTGCGGCTCCATGAGATACACATGCATGCCAAATATCAAGTTGCTATCTTCAATATTGCAAAAGTCATGGCCAATGTTAAAGTTTTCGGACGACGACGACGACCACGACGCGGAAGACGAGAGGGCTATGACAGTACCTCGGGTTTTCTTCAAAAAACAGCCGAGCTATAATAAAGCCATCAATCAATTTGTCAACAAAAGGAACAACCATAGGATCTTTAGAAATTAAGAACACTTCATGGTTGAGGCAAGATCCAAGAACTGACACACGAGCTGAAGCGCTACAGATGGGACATCATCAGACTAGCCAAGGTCAGGTAGCTAGACTTTGGAGAAACATCTACAAACAAAGGGCACAAGACATGGTTCAGCAGGGAGGATTCTAAACATTGCCACGGGTTGCTTTCATTGACTTTTGTTAGGAAGTAGGCAGTCAACAGTGTCATCAGTTGCACCTAGGCTCCAGCTGGCTAATCTCTATACGGATTTCAGCTAGCCATAATCCAGGTTTACGCACCAACATCAGACTATGTAGACGAGGAGCTTGAACAGTTCTATTAAGAGTAAGAGTGCATCATAGCAAAGGTCCAATAGAAAGGCATCCTCATTGTCCGAGGCAACTGGAATGCCAAGGTTGGACCAGACGCCAACTAAGACTGGTAAGATCGAAAGTAGATTTGGCATATAGATGACCAAAAAAAGAAGGCTGAGACATCTTGATTTCGCCAGAAGCCACCAACGCACCCTGGGCAACACACTGCACCTACACAAACCCTCAATAGCAGCAACCTGGCATGCTCCAAACGGGCAAGTACACAACCAGATTGATTTCATACTTGCAAGGCAACGATTTAAGTCCAGCACTTACAAAGCGAACACAAGAACATTCCCTGGTGCTGGCATTAGCAACCACTACTTAGTGCTAACCACCATCGAGTTGATGTAAAAGAACAAATCGCATCACAAAAAAATCCCCGCATTAAATTTGACTTGGAGAAACTGAAACTGAAAGTTCCAGAGATAGCAGAGGCATTTAAAGCACATATAGGTGCCAAGTTTGCAGCCCTGAACATTCTAAACAGAGATATCGATACCATCACCTGATTAAGCACAGAGGAGAGGCATCCCAGCAAAGTCCTGCTATGCATCATCCTTAACCGATTGAAAAGTAAGGCTGAGGAACTGCTGACATAAAACAGCTGGATTCAGTGCCGGGTGGAGCACAGTGGAGCAGATCATTAACTGAGTCATCATTGAGATACACCTGCAAAACCAACGTGAACTCTTTGACAGTTTCATCGACTTTAAGAAAGCTATGAACTGTGTGGCATGATGGCCTATTCTGAGAGGGTTCAACATTGACAAATTTCTGGTGCAAGTCATCCAAGAACTTGACTTCTTCAGGACATCAGCGGGCATATGTCACAGATGTCTGCTCTCCTCCGTCATGTTTTACCTTTCCTTGAGAAGATAATGCAAAAGACCATCCAAGACCATTACACTTTCATCTCCATCCTTGGAAGAGCCATCTCTAACCTGAATAAACTCCAAGAACTCAACAGACTCTCAAAAACAGCAGGTGCATATGGAATGAAGGTCTGTTCGGAGACGTTGAAGATCCTGGTGAACAGCACGAATAACACAAGTGCACACATCACCATGAATGACGAAATGCTGGAACAGGTGATCAGCTTCAAGAATCTGGGAGCAACCCTGTCCAGGGATGGCACAAATACCCCTGAAGTCCGAAGACGAATTGCCATGGCGACCGCAGCGATGGACACACTGAGAAGGTTGTGGACAAGCAGCTCCATCAGCTTCCCTACCAAGTATAGGCTCTTCAAGTCCCTCCTAGTCTCTATCCTACTGTCTGGTTTGCAAGACCTGGACGCTTCACTACATCACAGTCTGCAGGATACAGGCCTTTGAAAACAAAGTGTCTCCAAAGACATGTCTACATCTTCCAAAGAGAGTACAAGACAAACAAGTATGTCCGGAACATGACAGCAGCACTTGTTGGCCCACAAGACCCCTCATGGCGACCGTCAAAGGATGCAAGCTTGGTTGGTTTGGACAGGTCACCAGGCACAACTAACTGTGGGCACAGATCTGACTGGCGAAGGATCTCTGTATCGTCTTCCTCATTTCAAAGGCAAAACCGGTCAATGAAATGATGCTGATGATGATAATAAACCTTGCAGTTTGAGAGAAGTTCTTTAGCTTACATTTTATATTAATAATCATGAAGTCATAGAACGTCTATACTGAAAACGGTGCACTTTTGTAATTTTTCACATAGGATGATAAAAATTGCACATGTATTATTGTATATCTTAATGAGACATGCCTTAGGGTTTGAATATTAAAGGTTGAAAAGTTTAGGAAAATGCTTGTGGACAAGTTTGCGTCTATGGACAGACAGACGGTCAAATGTTCATGGTGATACCACTATACTCCTCCTTTTCTTTGTTACAGGGGCTATGATGATGAAGTTCCAGTCCAGACAAGCATGGACTGATGAACAAACGCACTGCACACACATATTCTCAAGCATTGTGACAATTTTCTCGAGCTTTCTGCAAATAGCTAGAATAAAAAGCTCCACACCTGGCGGCATGTTTTAAAATGCATCAAAGCAAATAATCTCTTGATCTCAAAATTAATAGGGGTTGTCCTTCTAACCAGCATACTAATCCTTAATGTTCAAGAGATAGTGTGTGGAAATATTTTTCATGCTGCAGCCCCTGTGACCTTGAACCCTGAATGTTTAACCTCAATTTTGAAGGTTTCTTCCTTAAAAAATGAAAAATCCCTGCATGGTGGTCAAATCAACAAATCACACTTGCCTACATGCATGCTTGGTTGTTCCCAGAATATGACCTTTATTTCAGATGGCACATTAAAAGACCTTATCACGACTGGGAAATTGAACCCAGATTCTACAGATATTAACTAAATCTTTTGTATTAAAGAATATTTTGTACTGTAAGAAAATTAGCATGTATGCTTTTTTTTTTACACAATATACAATCCTTAGGTAAACTTGACAGTCAACATGGATAATGGAACACGTGGACATCACACAACATCTTAAGAAATAACTATGAAAAGCTGAAAATTCACCAGTCTTGACATGTATTCAAATCACATGAAACAATACATTTTAATGATGAAGCCAGTGTATTGGTACTATTGTTGACACATGAACTACAGTAAAACCTTTAAACCTCACCAAGTAACTATGAAAGCAGGAAGCCTCTTACTTGAACTGCACACATCTGCATCAGATCTGTAGAAACCTGTCTTGCACTGACACCTGGAGTCCGAACCACCAGAACACTCAGCATTGGAAGCACTACATGTATCAGTTGTGAAGGAGGATGGACAAGCACCAGCCAGTACCACTTCTGTGAACAAGGAAACACAAGCAAATTATAATAACTAAAGAGAGGACAGGCAATAATGGTATAACATAAATATATGATATCAATATCAATGATATCTATCTGAATTGAAGCATTATGAGCAGCATATGCTGAAGTGGTTTTTAGATGGTTGTTCATGAGGTAAAGAGTAAACTAAATAAAACCTCTTACTTAGTGTGCACACATTTCCAGTGGATTTGTAGTGACTTGTCTTGCACTGACATGTTGTACCAGAACACTCAGCATTGGCATCAATACATGCAACAGTTGTGTAGGTTTGTGTGCAACCCTGGCCCAATGCCACTTCTGTGAATAGGAAAAACATAAAACAATATCATGACTGATGAAAGGCTTAAATGGAGGTGCAAATCAATATCATAGGAAAGCTGTCAAATGAAGGAACAAGTTAAATGCCTGTGGCCATTTTGTTGAGATCATTTTCAATAGTAATGCTGGTAAAGTAGTTAGTAGTAATGGAAGTTGTAATGACCAAAAACAAAATCGCAAAGTTTTCGCCCCTTTAACTTTGTTCACAGTGCAACTATTTGAGACGTCCTATAATATTCCTATTCAACATGTTTAAGGAGAAAATAACTACACGGTTCAGAAACGATGTGTTTCTCTGCATGTTATTTAACACAAGTTTCTTTGAAACCCTTTGATCAATCTGAACCGAGATATCATGGGGACAAATAGTCTTACCAAAGTTTTATGAAGGTATAGCAATAAATGTGGCCTATAGTGTTCAAAAGTCTTTTCTTTAATTTGACCTAGTCAGCCAGTTTCCCATCTGTGTGACCCAGTTTTGAGCTTGATCAAGATATTATTGGAACAAACGTTCTTACCAAGTTTCATGAAGACTGGGCATAACATGACACCTCTGGAGTGTTCACAAGCTTTTTTTTAAAATCAGACCCAGTGGCCTTAATTTTAACCCCATGTGACCCAGTTTTCAACTCAGTCAATTCATACTTGGGACAAATATTCTGAGCAAGTTTATGAAGATAGGCCAAAACATGTGACCTCTAGAGTGTTAACAAGGATTTAGTAAAGCCATGTCAGAAAAACTGCCACATCGCCTGGCAGCCATGTTTTTCAACACACCAGAAAGATTTTATCATTCTATAGAGATATCATGAGAACATAATTTATTCTCTTAGCAAGTTTCATGATGATTGGCAAAAAATGTGATTTGAATAGTTTTCACAAGGTTTCACTTGTATAATGAAAACTGCCCCACCGCCTGGCTACCATGTTTTTCAACGAACCAGAACAATTTTCAAACTCGCCCAAGATGCATGTATCATTGGGACAAATCTTCTGAGTAAATTTCATAAAGATTTGGCAATCACTGTGATCTGTAGTGTTCACGAGATCTTACTACAGCGATATAAGGAAAACTGCACACCCTCAGGGGGTCATGTTTTTTAACAGACCAGGCCCATTTAGGAAGTCTGCCAAGATACCATTGGGACATGTTTTCTCACCAAGTTTCATGTTAATTGGGCGATAAATGTGGTCAAAAGTGTTCAAAAGCTTATTCTTTTATTACATGTAGTGACCAAGATTTTGATCCAATATGACCCGGATTTCCAATTTTGTTGATCTTTATTTTGGACAAAGGCAATAAAGGTGGCTTCTAAAGAGTTGATCAGGCAAATGTTGACAACAGCAGACGCAAAATGAACAACTGACAAAAGGCAATCATAAAGCTCACCATGAGCGCGTTGAACTCAAGTGAGCTAAATATAACGATAACTTGGATTTTGAGTTCACTTGATTAAATACATCCAAACACAGCATTTAAATTGATTCTTCTTTTTTAGGGAAAAATCTATTTTTAAATTGCCACCTTAGCAAATCTACCAGTTAATATAATACCAAATTTTTGTGATTTTCTTTACCAAACATTTTCATGCATATTTTATGATATTTCTTAAAGATCACCGATACTACAATTGTAGACACAAACCATATAAATTAGAAAATTTGTTTAAATAGTATACTGTACTGTTACAACTTCTTTGTATTTTGACATCATTTTGACTTTTCAATTCTAAGAGCTGTCAGAAGACAGCGCGCTCGACTATTCAAGTGCTTGACAGTATAAAGTAAGCCATCATGGGGAAATTGTTCATATTCAATAAGGTAAAGGTAATATAGTCATATTCTAACTGAAAGAGGACCATACTTGAAACATATTGATCGCTTATGTTTTAAAGAAGTGGTACATTATAGACAATTCTGAGTTCAGGTATATTTTCCACAATGTATTGAACATTTGTAAAGACATGAAACAAACTAACAAGATTATATTTCAAGTTTGATAGCAATAGCTTGGGTGGGATGGTTGGACGGTCTTTAAAAAAAAAAAAAAAAAAAAATTTATTTTTTTTTGGAAATTGGGAATTTTTTACCAAATTTTGGGAAAAAAGTATACTTTTTGCCATTGGGAACATAGCCGTTATTCGGCTATAAAAACGGGCCAAAAAAAGCCCTGCGCATATATATGCAT
>VMBQ01003038.1:0-114486 GCA_007657795.1 Dreissena rostriformis
GAGGCCCCTTCCCCAAAAAGGGTGTTTTGGCCCTGGCTATATTTTCAAGAAGGTATGAGCCACAGCCATGCAACTCACCACAGTTGTTCTCAATCATCTGGGGCTCCGCTGAGTCACATGCAAGTCCCGTAACCCTAGAGGCAAGGTCAAGGTCACACATTTGAGGTCAAAGATCACACATTTGATGAATTATTCTTAATTTAGCCATGGAGTTATTGCATTGAAATTTTGTGCAAAGTTTGCTTATAAATATGTTGACCTAGCATGGGATCAATTATGGGCCAGTCAGATAAAGGTCAATGTCATTGTTACTAAACATAGAAAAACAGTTTCTGCTCAATAACTTGAATTTGGATGGAAGTATTATGCTTAAATTGTGTGTGAATGTTGCATACTTGCATGGCATTGCCGGGTTTCTTGTTGTCTCCATTATTTTCTGTGCCATCATTTCTACAACAATTAATACATCTGTCACAGATCAAATGTATGAATTCCTTTAAACAGGCGTATTTTGTGACAAGTTGGACTCTTGTTTTTAGTCTTAAGCATTTCAACAGCTAAAATAGATTTTCACAAAACTTAAAACTCAATTTCAATGTTTGATTTTTTAAGTAAATTGGAAAATTGAGGTATTTTAATGTGAAATGATGTGCATGATGATTGCAACTTCTATTTGTTCCTAGTTGACAAAGTTCATCATCTCAGAAAGGAGTAAAGGGACTGTATACCCTTCACCAGAGGATGTGTTTACTTGGACAAAAGCCTGTCCAGTCGATCAGGTAATACCAGTAAATGTTAGACTGGTTATGTAAAGATGAGCAAAATAGTCACAAACTTTTTTGGAATTATCCTTGGGTGACCCTTTTAATACGCCCGTTTAAAACAGCGGGCGGCCGCGGGTGGGCAGGTGGCGTCCACAGCAGTGTCCGCTCTCTTATTCAAATAGTTTGCATCCGATCTTCACCAAACTTGGTCAGAAGTTGTATCTAGACAATATCTAGGGCAAGTTCGAATATGGGTCATGCCGGCCTAAAAACTAGGTCACGGGGTCACTTAGTGCATTTCAAGGATTTAGCATGGTGTCCGCTCTCTAATTGAAGTAGTTTTCATCCGATCTTCACCAAATTTGGTCAGAAGTTGTGTCTTAATTATATCTAGGTCAACTTAAAATATGGGTCATGCCAGGTCAAAAACTAGGTCAGGAGGTCACTTAGTGCATTTCAAGCATTTAGCATGGTGTCCGCTCTCTAATTGAAGTAGTTTTCATCATACGCTAGATTAAAAAGGACTTTTATGACCCTTACCACGATAAAATTTCAGCTTTAAGATCATTTTGTTTGCATGTACAATGTATATATAGAGTATTTCTATTCTGGTTGTTATTCTCACAGGTGAAGGTGGTGATTCTGGGTCAGGACCCTTACCATGGAACCGGCCAGGCTCATGGTAGGTGAAATACGTATACCAGTAAGTGACTTTAAGAATGGAACACACAATATTCAACGCAAAAACATGATACCATTGAACAACAACACGTGACAATTACCTATGGCACTTTATTTTCGATACAGTTCTTCTGGACAAATACCAGAGACTATATCACCTGTCATCTTCCTTAGAAGGTCAAGGTCACAATAGGAGGCAGGCCTTTTTCTGCCTATCTCACGGGTCTGAAAACCCCCTGCCCAAATAATGCTTTTGTCGATGAAAATTCTTCCCCANCTTCAAACGGGCGTATCTTGTGACAGTTTGGCACTCTTGTTATAAATTGTTCAGATCTTACCCGTCCGCTGCATATGTGGGTCAACTTGCCTAAAATTAGATTTTAAAAGTAGAAAGGCTCAGAACTTATATAATTATGTTGTGTGCACGTAGTTGGTATCATATAGTGATCCTTTACAAAATTTGTTCTAATTATGCCCCTGGAGTAAAAACTTGCCATGCCCAAGGGGTTATATGATTTATATAGACATACATAGCCAAATAATTGTTTAAATGAAAAGATCCAGAGGTGCAATATTTGGCATACAACATTGTATGGTGGTCATCTACCAAGTTTGTTTTAGTCATGCCCTTGGGATCAAAGTAAAAATGTTACATAATTACAACTTCTGTCACATTCATATGAATGCTGCATTCTGATTGGATAATTTGTAACATGTGACCGTTTTTTCATTTTCCAATGAACCCACTTCCTATGCAAATTTAAACATGAATATTCATGGCGCTACTTTCTGGTCATAAACAAGTTGCCAAAATGACGTTATGTTTTGCACGAAACTTAATGGCGTTGTTTTTTATTGGTCAATAGCGAAATGACGTTATATTTTTTGCGCGAACTTCAACGATATACCTGTTTGACAGAGATGAAACCTAAACTGAAAATAGATTCATACGCTTGATTAAAAAGCACTTTTATGACCCTTACCACGATAGAATTTCAGCTTTAAGATCATTTTGTGTGCATGTACAAAGTATATATAGAGTATTTCTATCCTGGTTGTTGTTCTCACAGGTGAAGGTGGTGATTCTGGGTCAGGACCCTTACCATGGAACCGGCCAGGCTCACGGTAGGTGAAATACGTATACATGTACCAGTAAGTGACTTTAAGAATGGAACACACAATATTCAACGCGAAAACATGATACCATTGAACAACAACACATGACAATTACCTATGGCACTTTATTTTCGATGCAGTTCTTCTGGACAAATACCAGAGACTATATCACCTGTCCCCTACCTTAAAAGGTCAAGGTCACAATAGGAGGTCAAAAGTCAAATTTGGACGTTAATATGCAACAATCAAATGTTCAAATGTTGCATGTCAAGTGGGGTTGTAGATTTTCAAGTGTGGTATGGCGCATCGCGTTGATTGTCATGTTTTTACCTGAAGTGATTAGGTGTTGCTGTGAAAAATGAACATGGATTTGATAGTGAAATTTTACAAGTTTACTGATAAATGTCAGAATAAAATAATGCCCAATATTTATATGATATAGCAGATTTCACCATGAAGGGAATTCGGTATTGCTTGCAAAGTCCTGCTATTATTCTTGCTGCTCAAACATGAAAGTAAAATAATTGAGCCTCGCCCTGGGAAAACGAGGCTTAATGTATTTGCGTAAAATATCGTCCCAGATTGTACAGGCTTATCAGGGACAAAACTTTCTGCCTCAACTGGATTTTCGTTTGGAAGAGACTTCCACTAAATGAAAAATTCCAGCGGAAAGTGTGGTTCCTGATTAGCGTGTGCTGACTGCACAGGCTATCTGGTAAGATCTATGCACATGCATTAAGCCCTGTATTCCTAGAGCGCGGTTTAATTACTGTATGTTTTTATACTTGCCTCTATTTTTCTCTAGGTTATGCCTTCAGTGTACTTCCTGGCATTCCACCCCCTCCGAGGTAAGGAGGTCATTTTGTGACAGTAATGATATGTCTAAAATATTTTTTCTCATATCTACACGTATCATAAATCTACTCTAGGAAAAGCTGGGTAGTACTGACGTTTGAATTTGCCACACACCAACACATATATTTTGAAAATATTGTTTGCTTTCAGGGTAATAACTATGAAATATTTTTCCCAGTAAAGTGAGAAAATAAAAATTATCATAAGGGCTTGCGCGAGTGTACATCTGTAAATTTTCTCACTACTGAGAAAATATTTCACCGTTTTACCCTGAAAACAAACACATTTTGTTTTTATACCCCCCATTACCATTGGTAATGGGGGCTATATAGGAGTCACTTTGTCGGTCTGTCTGTCAGTCTGTCTGTCTGTCCCAAAAATTCATCCGATCTTTACTAAACTTGGTCAGAAGTTGTATCTAGATGATGCCTAGGTCAAGTTTGAATATGGGTCATGCCGGGTCAAAAACTAGGTCACAGGGTCACTTAGTGTGTTTTAAACCGAAAGTTTGTTCGGACCATAACTATGTCATTTATCGTTAGATTTTAAAATCATTTAGTACATTTGTTCACCATCATCGGACAGTGTGTCGCGCGAAAGAATTACGTCAATATCTCCAAGGTCAAGGTCACACTTTGAGTTCAAAGGTCAAATGCTTGTCCGGGCCATAACTATGTCATTCATTGTGAGATTTTAAAATCATTTGGCACATTTGTTCACCATCATTAGACGGTGTGTTGCGCGAAAGAATTACATCGATATCTCCAAGGTCAAGGTCACACTTTGAGTTCAAAGGTAAAAAATGGCCATAAATGATCTTGTCCGGGCCATAACTATGTCGTTCACTGTGAGATTTTAAAATCATTTGGCACATTTGTTCACCATCATGGGACGGTGTGTCGCGCGAAAAAATTACGTTGATATCTCCAAGGTCACACTTTGAGTTCAAAGGTCAAAAATGGCCATTAATGAGCTTGTCCGAGCCATTACTATGTCATTAATTGTGAGATTTTAAAATTACTCTCTACATTAATTTTGTTCACAGTCATTGGATGGCATGTCATGCGAAAGAGTTCAAAGGTCAAAATAGCCATAAATGATAATGGCATAATAATTCTTAAAAATTGCCATAAATTAGCTTCTCTTTTTTTGTGAGACAGCACGCATAATATTCTGTGTCAATGCAGCATGTGGGGGTATACGTCACGTCTGTGACAAAGCTCTAGTTATCAAATGCTTTTTATTATTCTTTTCATATAGTAACTTTCAAGGCAATTTATCAAACTTAAAGGTTAAAGGTTAAATTTCGCCAAAAAACAACTTATCCAGACTGTAACTTCGTTCATCATTCAATTTTAAAATAATTTAACCACAAAATGCTCACCATGTGGATAAGGTGTGTCACCCCTTGGGAAAAGGTTAAGGTCACATGAAAGATCAAACATGTGAATGGTTCTGCTTGTTATCCCCCGCCAAAGGCGGAGGGATATTGTTTTGGCGTTGTCTGTCCTTCATTTCATCCGTCCGTCCGTCTGGCACTTTTGTGTCCGGAGCCATATCTTGGAAGTGCTTTGGCGGATTTCATTGAAACTTGGTATGAGTATATATATGGATACGAGGATGATGCACGCCAAATGGCATTGTACACCATCCCTTAATAACGGAGTTATGGCCCTTTGTATCTTGAAAAAATGCTTACATCTGTGACAAAGCTCTAGTTTGGCGGGGGATATCAATTCAACCAATTTGCTTGTTAAATATTTATTGACATGTTGTTGACAGACATCCAGTATCTCTGAAGGACAAAAGAAATTAATTGTTTATAACCAGTAGAAAATAACATGTGTTTTTTTCTGGACCTAAAAATTATAAAAGGTGATATCAAGAGGGGGTCCTCAAGGCCCACAGGCCAAATCAGGAGGTTAAGATAATAACCACTTGATTATATGTCATTTTAAGTAAATGTATGGTTATGACTATCTGAATACATTCTTTTTCAGCCTGTTGAACATGTATAAGGAGCTTGAGTCAGACATCCAAGGCTTCAAGCGCCCGGGGCATGGTTATCTACAGGGATGGGCCTCACAAGGTAACAACATAACAAGCTATTAATGAACACTGCAAACAAATTGTTCATTAACCAGGTTTTCCGAAGGAAAAAACTGGTTATTAGATTGGCGAATGCGGGCGGGCTGGCTGGCTGGCGGGCGGGCTGGCTGGCTGGCGGGCGGGCGGAACAAGCTTGTCCGGGCCATAACTATGTCGTTCATTGTCAGATTTTAAAATCATTTGGCACATTTGTTCACCATCATTGGACGGTGTGTCGGGCGAAATAATTACGTCGATATCTCCAAGGTCAAGGTCACACTTTGAGTTCAAAGGTCAAAAATGGCCATAAATGAGCTTGTCCGGGCCATAACTATGTCATTTATTGTCATATTTTAAAATCATTTGGCACATTTGTTCACCATCATTGGACGGTGTGTCGCGCGAAATAATTACGTCGATATCTCCAAGGTCAAGGTCACACTTTGAGTTCAAAGGTCAAAAATGGCCATAAATGAGCTTGTCCGGGCCATAACTATGTCATTTATTGTCAGATTTTAAAATCATTTGGCACATTTGTTCACCATCATTGGACGGTGTGTCGCGCGAAATAATTACGTCGATATCTCCAAGGTCAAGGTCACACTTTAAGTTCATAGTTCAAAAATGGCCATAAATGAACTTGCCCGGGACATTATAACTATGTCGTTCATTGTGAGATTTTAAAATCATTTGGCACATTTGTTCACCATCATTGGACGGTGTGTCGCGCGAAAGAATTACGTCAATATCTCCAAGGTCAAGGTCACACTTTGAGGAAATAGATTGAATTTTATTGAATTTGACACAAGGGGGGTAACTACAGACAATCAGTAACCAATGCACATTTTAAGTTGTCTCCCTTTATATCAGACTTTTTTTTTCAAATTGAAAACCTGGTTTTGTGACAATTTTGTCCCTTGTTGATATTTTATGTTGTTATGAAACACAGGGCGTTATTGTTAATTGTGTATTACAATTAAAGAGAACAAATTATTTTACTTAATTTGGGAAATACTTGCATGTTAGCATGTGTATATCTTTACATGCTCGCATGAGGATTTTTATATATGCACTTAGACTATTTAGAGGCATCATAAAGAAATAAGGGATGTACCCACCATGCCGATTCTCTTATGCCTATGTATATAACATATGAGCCTCGATCTGGGACAACATGGTTTAATGGATGTGCGTAAAGTGTCATCCCAGATTAGCCTGTGCAGTCTGCACAGGCTAATCTGGGATGACACTTTCCGCTTAATTTGGATTTTTGCTAAGAAGAGACTTCCTTTAAACGAAAAATACAATGAAACAGAAAGCAGAAAGTGTCGTCTCTGATAAGCCTGTGCGGCCTGCACATGCTTGTTTTGGACAACGCATTCCGCACATGCATTAAGCCCCGTTTTCTCAGAGCCCGGCTCATACTAATGCAGGTGTGCTGATGCTGAATGCGGTGTTGACAGTCCGTGCACACCAAGCCAACTCACACAAGGACAAGGGCTGGGAGAAACTGACCGACGCCACCATCTCTCACCTGAACAAGAATTCCTCCGACCTGGTCTTCATTCTGTGGGGATCATACGCACAGAAGAAGGGAGGCTACATTGATAAGGTTAGTTTGAAAGGTGCAGTTTTTTCTCCTTAATATAGACATGTACTTAAACAATGCACATTCCCCAATTTCAAGCAGATTTTTATCTACAAATTATTCATGTTATGAAATTGTTTAATATAAACAATTATAATATGCTGAATTGTTTTTTGATACAAGACCCACACCTTCAAAAATGGCCTTTTTTTATTGAGATTTTTACTACACTTAAGTCACATTTTTAATTGTGCACATGCATTTAGAAAATAACATACATTAGCGCTGGGCCAGACGCCTATAATCAGCCATTGCAGATATAACGGCCCAAAGGCCATTGTACGGCTAGGTATATTGGTTTGCATTTGGTCTGCCTATCCGTTGGTGAGAAGTCTTTGACTTTCTCAGTTCTGATTTGTTGTCTAACCCTCTTGTCGTAAGCCGATATAGCTGTCACAATGGTTGATTGTATGTGTCTTAATCTGACAAAACTGGGCATAATGCTTGTGCGTAAATTGTCATCCCAGATTAGCCTGTGCAGTCCTCACAGGCTAATCAGGGACGACAATTTCCAGCTAGTAACATGTTTGTGTTCTTTAGCATTAAATATAGCGATAACAACTTGTGCTTTGCAAGTTCAAACTGCACATTTTATTCACCATAAGTAAAGAAAAAACAAACAGCTAAGAAACAGCATCACATGTTTCTATTTCAGAAAAGGCACCATGTTCTCACGGGTGTACACCCGTCTCCCCTCTCTGCTCACAGGGGATTCTTTGGCTGCAAACATTTCTCAAAATGCAACGAGCTGTTGGCACAGAGTGGCAAGACACCCATCGACTGGGGCCATCTGCCAGTTGACGTTTAGTGAATATTCTGACTTTCTTTAGCACAAATGATTAAATTGAGCCTCGTACTGGGAAAACGTGGTCTCTTGTGCATGCGTGTCAAGTGTCGTTCCAGATTAGCCTGTTCAGTCCACACTGGCTAACTAGGGACAACACTTTTCCCCTATATTTGATTAAGTTGTTAAGAAATTACTTCTTTTAACCCTTTGAGCGCTGGAACCGGATTTTAAAGGTCTTTGCAAACAGTTTGAATCCAGATGAGACGCCACAAAACGTGGCGTCTCATCAGGATCCAAACTGTTTGCTATTCTGATAGTGGTCTTTGAAAAAAAGTGTAGAAAATTATGATCTTAGAAATTCAGCAGACGACATTTTAGCAGATGACATATTTCCCAGCATGCAAAGGGTTAAACAAATAATTCCATGAAAGCAGAAAATGTTGTCCCTGATCTGGGACGACACTTAACGCACATGCATTTAGCACAGTTTACCCAGAAGGAGGCTCAATTGTGTTTAATTGTAAGATTTTTATCCGCGTTTTCAATATTTTAATTTGCATAGAATGGACATCACAAAGTGAGATTGCGTACTTGCTTTAATCCTTAGGCATTTTTTTATCTTGCATTTTTGAAGTGCTAAGGTTTTGAATGAACATGATCAAGACTGAGTTTGCATAGAACTATTCTTGAAGCATAATAACATTTTCAAGTGTTGGGGTTTTGAATGATTATGGTCATGTTTGAGTCGCATTCTGAGAAAACTGGGCATAATGCATGTGCTTAAAGTGTCATCCCAGATAAGCCTGTGCAGTCCACACAGGTTAATCAGGAATGACACTTTCCGCCTAAATTGGATTTTTGCTAAGAAGAGACTTCATTCAAATGAAAAATGTCATAAAAGCCGAAAGTGTCGTCCCTGATTAGCCTGTGCGGACTGCACAGGCTAATCTAGGATGACAATTTACGCACAAGCATTATGCTGAGTTTTCTCAGAACGCGACATATATGGTTATACCCCCAGTTAAGAAGTAAAGGAGTATAATGAATCACAATGTTCGTCTGTCAGTCTGGCTGTGTGTCTGTCTGTCTGCCTGCAGACACATACTGTTCTGCAGGCGTTCTCCTGCACTTTTCAACATACAAGATTTTAACTTGCAGACATTGTCCTTCCTGTGGTAAATTTGCAAAAGTTATACCAAGGGGGTATATTGTTTTTGGCCTGTCTGTCTATCTGTCTGTCATTCTGTCCCAAAACTTTAACCTTGCTCATAAAATGAAAACTCTTGGGTCTATGTTCTTTAAACTTCACATGTGCATGCATGTCATTGACATCTACAATCAAACATGGTTTGAGGTCACTAGGTCAAAGGTCAAGGTCACTGTGACCTTTACATTCAAAATATAACCTTGTTTCTAAAATAGCTGCCAGGCGGCTTTAAGTGCAGTAAGGGGCACTGTGTTTCACAAACACAGCTCTTGTTAAACTTAGAATTGACACAAATTTGCCAGCAGGGATTCTCAATTCTATAATTTTCAATTTACAAATTCTACTTTGCAGGAATCGTTCCTTATGCTATGAAGTTGTCCATGTGTCATTTAATTTCTGAAACATTATTTTGTTACTATATATTTTATAAGCAAATATTTACAACTCCGAACCAACTAACTTGCAACTAAAAATATGCTTGCCAGAGAAGGATTTCATATGTGCTTAAAAAATTAAGAAATGAGCCTTGCTATGAAAAAATTGGGATTAATGGATACGCATAAAGTGTTGTCCCTGATTAGCCTGTGCAATTCTCACAGGCTAATCAGGGACGACACTTTATGTCTAAACTGGATTTTTTTTTTTAAATGTGTCGTTTTCTCAGAGCTCGACTCAAATTTAATCAGCTTTATGTATGCCTGTGTTTCAGTATTGTTGTGGGCAGTCTTTTGCTGTCTTTGATTCCAGAGTTTACATTTTCAGGGTTCACGTCTACCATCATTCCTTAGCTCAATATCAGTCCATATTTATAAGATACATTTTAAACTTGTGGAGATCAAAGCATAAACATGTGCAAGCATTGTGTTTGGTCAATATTATAAGCAGATATAAAGTTTGATAATGTTTTTATACGCCCATTTTTTCAAAACGGGACGTATTATAGTTTCACCCTTGGCGGGCGGGCGGGCGGGCGGCGGCGGCGGCCACAGCAGTGTCCGCTCTCTAATTCAAATAGTTTTCATCCGATCTTCACCAAACTTGGTCAGAAGTTGTATCTAGACAATATCTAGGTCAAGTTCTAATATGGGTCATGTTGGGTCAAAAACTAGGTCATGGGGTCACTTAGTGCAAACGGGCGTATCTTGTGACAATTGGCACTCTTGTTAATAATGGGACCTCTTCAAATTACATCCAGATGTTTGTGTGAGAGATTTACAAAGTTATACAGTTGGCATTTATCTAGCCTTTAATTAGAAATGATCTTGACATATCGTGTTCATTTTGTATTTGTATTGTTTTGTTTTGTTCTTTGTCATTTTGCATATTTTTGTTTTGTTTTACAATTCTTTACTCAGCAAGCAATATGAAATTGCAGCTACCGATCCTGTATAGATTGTGGCGTGTTCTGAGAAAACTGGGCATAATGCATGTGCGTAAAGTGTCATCCCAGATTAGCCTGTGCAGTCCTCACAGGCTAATCAGGGACGACAATTTCCGCTTTTATGGAATTTTTCGTTTAAATGATGTCTCTGCTTAGCGAAAATCCAGATTAGGCGGAAAGTGTTTCACGGATTAGCCTGTGCGGACTGCACAGGCTAATCTGGTATGACACTTTACGCACATGCATTTTGCCCAGTTTTCTCAGAACGTGACACAATTGAAAATTGAGCATTTTCAGTAATAGCTATTTTTGTTCAGTCCATTCATCCATTCAACCAATTATGTATTATAATGTTACAGATTATTCTTTTGGAAATGTCTTGTCATCTGATTCTTCAGATAGTTTTTAAAACAATTTTATAAATTAAATCAGGTGAATACATGATGTTTGTGTGTTTGGAAATGTTAATTACGATTTTGAACATACGTAAAGCTTGACATAGCAGTCACAATGGTCAAGTGAATGTGCGTTCGTTTTCCATCGGAGCTTGTCCAAACCGTAATTTTGTCATTCATAGTGCATTTATAAATTACTGAAATGTTCACCTTCATGAAACAGTGTCACGTGTAACCTCAAAAGGTAAAAAAGTTGGTCACACTTAGAGATCAACGGTTAAATTTTGCCATACAACTGCTAGTACAGACTGTTACTTTGACATATATCATGCAATTTTAAAATAAATTACTAAACATGAGATCTTGTTTCGCCTGTTACGTCCGTCCCCCTACCTCAAAGGTCAGGGTCAAACTTAGAGGTCGCAGATCAAATTTGGCTATAGAACAGCTTTTGAGGATGGTTACTTTGTCATTCAAAATATATTTTTTTTTAAATAAATTACAACAAATGACCTCCATTAGGAGACAGCATGTCGCTTTCAACATCCGTCTCCTTATCTCCAAGGTCAAGCTCAACCTCAGAGGTTAAATTTGGCTATAAAAGTGATAAAATAGCTTGCCCTGACTGTATCTTCATTATCATCGTATTTTTTTTAAATTATTTTAGTTCACATGTTCTCGCCATGTTGAGACTGTTATTTGTACCAACCGTATCCCTACCTTAAAGGTCAAGGTCCTATGAAGGTCAAAGGTTAAATTTGGCTATAAAACAGCTAGTACAGACAGTAATTTCATCGTGCAATTTTAAAACAATTTAGCAACAAAAATAAATCTGAGGAGCAGTTGTGTCACACTTTGGTCAAAGGTCAAGGTCACACTAAAGTCCAACGGTCAATGTTTTGCATGGTTCAGCGTTGCATATTTAATTTTACTATTTTAAAATAATTACGAGCATTATTGACATTGAGCATTATTGGATCTATGTGTGCTCAACAGCCATCTAGTAAGTACCAAGTGGTTTTATTTGCATACATGAAAGGAAAAATAAATACAGAAAATTTTATTCTTATCCCCGCGCTTTTAAAAGCGTGGGGATATTGTGGTCTCCGCCGTCTGTCCGTCCGTCCGTCCATTTCTACACCGATGTACTATAAATTGATACTGAACATCTCTTATGACAATACGGTCAATCTCAACTATGCATGGCCCCATTACCAACCCTGGGGCGATCCGCCCACATAGACCACGCCCACCCAAAATTTTGTTTTAACATAACTTCTTCATTTCTTCACCAATTGACTTCAAATTAATACTCAACATCTCTTATGACAACACGGTCTATCTCGACCATCCATGTCCACAATACCCACCCCAGGGCCCCGCCCACATAGGTCACACCCACCCAAAATTGCCTTTTACAATTACTTCTTCATTTCTACACCGATTCACTTCCAATTGATACTGAACTTCTCTCATGACAATACGTGCGGCGTGGGGATACGCGTCGGCATCTGCCGCGCCATTTCTAGTTGACTTTTGATATCATGCGATATCAGACGAGCTTGATTTGTCAAAGTAACGTAGTTTTTTATTGTTTGATCTAGAGTCTGAATAAATAAAACAACATGACCTTGAGCATGTTTGAACGGTACCCTGAGACTGTAGCTCAGTGATAAAAGAACGCGATGGCCATGGTTTTAGGCAACTTTTGATGACAGTGGCATCTTTCCAGCAAATCTTTCTATGTGAAGTCTAAGTGAAGTATTTCACGCCACCACACGGGAGGCCAACTTTGACCACAGGGGCCAAACATGAATAAACTTTGTAAAGAAGAAACCCCCAGGATAAGACTAATTTTGACCACAGAGGACAATCATAGATGTTACATGCCAAACATTAATCCCTGGGCCTATTCGTTTTATAGAAAATATTTAAAGTAAATATGCTGTATAACATTATGTATAAAGCCAAAAAAAGTAACTCTTGGTGCGTGGCTATTTTTTACCCTCGGGGCATGATTTTAATGAACTTTGTAGACGACCACTATAGACAATCCCAGAATCGATAATATGGGCGCCGCCATATTGTCTATTACGTAACCCGCGATTGAAAACGGTACTGAAGAATTTGACAGATTACAACGTTATCATAGTGTACACCCGCTTTATTCCAATAAACAGTACTTTATGACTTCGCACATTAGGATTGAAACGAGTGAAACATGAAACCAAGTGTCGATATGTATCACATCGTAAATCAATATAATTTAAATAAAAAATATACACGATAGATTCATAAAATATGTGTCTCTGCAACAATATTCAGTGACAACACGTAATGTTTAAGGCCGAGTTGGCATTTTTAAGCATACCTTTCAGTAATGCCTTTGTATAAAATTTAATTATTTCTTTATGGAATAAAATTATTCAAGCATAATTATAAAGGTATAGAAATATCTAAAGTCTGAAGTAAACGTTGTGATTTTAGCGTAAATAGTGCCGGAGATATTAACAAAGATCTATCAATATATAAAGATTGGAAACATCCATTCAGACCAATTTTTTTGGATAGATCTTTGATATTAATTAGATAGATTTAAGGTCGATGTAGACAATTAAATTGATATCTGCCTTTGTTTAAGCCTATATTATTTCTTATTAAATGTCGTACTTTCTATACTTTCCGGAGATATTCATTAAGAAACGTTGTAAGATTAAAGACTGAGGACGACTTCTTTTATTGAATAATACATATCTTTGTTTGTCTAAACAGTTACCATTTCGCTATTAATATTTCCCTTGTAAGTGTCATTTTAAAGGTAATATACAAATCTATAGCCGAAATGAAGTTTGTGATTCTAAAATTGTTCCGTAAATTTTTATTATCGAAACTCTGTAAGATTTCAGGTAGAGATTTTTTTTTTAATTAAAATTATGTATCTAGTTTAGTCTAAAACTAAAGTGGTTTTTAGCAATCTTTTATTTAAAAATCGCTCTCAAGCTAATACAAAAATATCTAGCCGGAAATGAATTTTGTGATTTAAATGAACAAGTATCGGAGTTATTCGCTTGCAAAACTGTGTAAGATGTCAGGATATGTCATACTTTTTTTATTGAAAAGGACATATCAGCTTTTGTCTACAACTTTCTTATATTATTATTTAAATAACGTTTTACATGTTGCCTGAAATATTATTAAATTTTCTTAATAACATCTTAATTCACGATTGAAATGTTCAACATGAAAAATAATGAGCCTTAAATAAACTTAAATAGTTCCAATTGTGTTCTCTAGATTTCCTAAACGTATGTCTTTATTAAATTTTCGTAAAACGGTCTAAATTTACGCTTAAAAAATAAAAACCCGAACAAAATAAGTGATTTATTTCTTCGTTAATTACGAATTATTAATGACAGCAACATACATCTCTTGAAAAAAACATCAGCGATAAAGGCGCGAACGAATTCGCTAAATGGGAGGCGATGTTCCAAGTGTGGATTAAAAGCGTTTATGGGTTTGCCCGTGACACCACATGTCTGCACATGTGTAGATACCGAAATTAAGATAAGATATCACGCGTCACCTTTAAATAACATGTTAAATGACAATCAAGACCTTATTCATGCCAGGGACCTACACAAATAGGTCCATGTCCATGCTGTGTTTTATTACTCTTAAACGAATGCAGATGAACCTTATTTCTACTAATTACGTAATTTATATTTAAAAAAAAAACACGAACTATTATGTGGTTGTCAGATCGATAACAGAAACTCTTAAATCCTTAAATATATTTGATAAACCCGTTTCGCTTCCTAGTTTTGCGTAGGGACCTATACACACATATATAGGTCCATGTTTATTTCTTCAGTACCGTTTTGGAGGCGCGCGAGAGTATTCAGGGGCGGGTAATCCGGGAGGTATCGATTTCTGGGATTGTCTATACAATGTTGCGGACCAAATATTTTACTTCTGAGCCTTGCGTTTTCAGATATATTTTGTGTGTGTTAAATATGTAAGCCCGGGTTAAATACACACTGAGCGGACTGGAACGCTTTTAAAAGCTTCGAAAAAGGTCATCCAAAGATCATTCATGTGAAGTTTCGTGAAAATCTTCTGACCGGTTTAGCAGTTGTCGTTTGAAGAAACAGTTTACGGACTGACTCGCGCACTGACATACGGACGACCGACATCACGGTATCCCAATAACTCACCATGAGCAAGTTGTGCTCAGGTGGGCTTAGAAAGAAAGGCAAATATTTAGCAATTTACATTAGGCCTACATCGTAGATATGCAAGGTAATGTGTTAGAAGTCTGAATGAGATTATGTTCCGAGTGTCGCTTTAGTTGTGACGTAAAAATTGTTGCCAGGTTATTATTATAAAAGATTTGTAGAGACTGGTACATTGTATATTCAAACAAACTTTCTCGTCGATCACGGGTACTCGACATTTCATACAAATATAACCATCTTGTTGAATCATGTTCGGGATAACACACGGAGCCGTAACTTTTCTGGCCATTATCAAACCCTACGATTCTATTGATACGGGGCTTTTCTATTCAACATTTTCACTAAAAGCATCATCTGTTATATTTTAATGATCTCATTTCGTATGTTGAATAATGAAGAGCATTAGTTTTTAATTGATATTATTAGAGCGTAAATTTAAATATGACACCCTTTCAACTGACCACTCGCTAGTCTATCGTTGTGACGGACCGTTAATCATTGGAAAGGTCTTTATATTATTTCTAGAGCCATTTTTTACTGGCACACAGTAATGTTCGCAATTGCTGTGACCTACGTCACAACTTCGAGCATCAAGTCGCCCGTTATTACGTCACCGGATTCGCTCGATTCTACAACAGCATTCAGGTATCGTCGCAGCGTCTCCTTTAACGGCAGAGGGCTTATTGATATGTCAGGTGCTTTCTTTGAAGGCTGAAGCATCACAAGGGAGTCATCTGCGTCCTCATCGCTTTCCAGGTACCTGTTCCAGCTGGAAATAAATGGTTGACATGCACAGTAAATAAGAGTCCATATCCTTTTTGGAAGTTTGTAAATTAAAAGGGCACCACTGGCGTCGATTCAATAATTGCTAGTCAAAGATAGACAAGTTAAAATGATCAAGTGTTTTTAATGCAATTTATTTTTAATTTATTTTTAATGTCACAAGTAATTGCGAATGCAATTCAGTTGCAAAAACATATAAGAAATTCCAAGTATGTTAACAAGCACCCAGGGGTACATGTATAATAAAATCGTACGAAAAGATAGTTAGTATTGACTTTTGAGCCCTTGCTTATTTTTAAACCAAGTCTAACACAATCTATTGAAGTCCCTGGATATGTTTGTAAATTGGTTTTAACGGTATTTCACATCTAGGTGGTCAGTTGACCTACTAACTGATATTTATCGTCACTCAAGATCAGAAAACGATTACCGGTTTTGCATAAATAAATCTATCTTATCGAGGATTCCGGAGATCGTCGATGTATAACGAAGGACTTTTCATGGGCAAACTTTGTCGTTCTAAGCGGTAAACCAGAAGCAAGTGCACACATGTATGCTTGTTACAAATTAGCTTTCTGGAATCATTGGTAAATGGGGTAAATTATCGTAGAAATAATTCAATGACCACCACATTTGTTCCGTAAAAGGGCTACCAGTATTCTGATGCGCAAGAGCTCACCTGTCCACGTCGAGGTGCAGACCGCCGGGAAACCTGTCGGCAACGTCGTCGTCGGCGACAAGGAAGGGGTCGTATGGGTCACGCATCTCCAGGTAAATATCCTCGCGCGCTCGTGCTGAAGAGATAGTGGATAGCAACGATAAATGTCGCACTTTACGCTAAATGTCGGGAGGATGACGCTAATTGTCGCAACCATCGATAAAAGTCGCAAAATCTACTGACGCTGTATGTCGCGCATGTAACGCAACAAATCGTTCTTTCGCTAAAAGTAGCAACATAAATGCTTAACGTCGCAAAACCTATTTGCGATAAATGTCGCATATGTAACGCTTAATGTAACAACAAATTGTCCTACCGCTAAAAACGCCGAAGATCAACACCTTTGAGACAAAAAAATGTGAAATCATTTTACATATGAAGGTGAAAACATTTCTTTACTTGTCAATGCCCAGTCGTCTGGATTTTCTGAGAACGGAAATGGCCAGCAGTCATCCGCAGCATCAACTTCCGGTTTCTGATCGCTCTCTTCCGGCGAAACTAAAGTCTGCGCTTTGAAGCAATACGTAGGCACGTTAATACGTGGTGACACTTTTCGCACACCGGAATTATACTTCTCATTCAAACAGGCGCGTGCCTCTCGAATCAGACTCTCAAAATTATCCTCATTCGTAGTCTTCAAAACGGTTTCATCCGATCGTCTGCTTTGAAAATTGGCGTTTCCTCCTACCGATGACGTCACAGCTGGTTCGTTTACGGACAGGTTCAGTTTAATGTCAGCGGATTTCAAGGTCGTCGTCGGACCAAAGGCCGGTGCCTTAACCACCGGACTGATATGTGACTGGTAAATGGGTATTATGGGCGCAGGAACGGTTTTCTGCATGGACTGCAGATGTCTATGCGGTGGTCCAACTTAAATAGAAGTTGGTGAAATACTTTTTAAAGTAAAAAAATCTTGTTTATTCAACATAATTGTTTAGCCACTAAGTTAATTTAAAGATACAAGCTAATTGTGGATAATTGGACAAGGCATTAGAAGAAATGGGTAATTTGTTGTATACCGATATATACCGAGTCGAGAAGCCTCTTAAAACGAAGAAGCAGAAAAGGTGTTTAGAACTTAACCATAGGATTGGCAGCAGGCATTTTGGCTTACGAAAACGATTTCATATTTGAAGAAATATTATAAATATGAAAAAAAATCTTACCTGTTGTTAATGATCCCGGTCTCACACCTATATTCGATATCTGCAGTTTTTGGTCACCAAACTTCAGCTGAGAAGGAATGTTCTGCGTATGCGTCGGTCTAATAGATGACGACATCGCTGACATCATCGCCAGGCTTTTCTGAAGACTGGGCGTCAGATACACGTCTTGTCGCTGAGGAACGACCGTCATTTCCGGTCGACATGGCATCACAGCTGATCCATGAGCATGCGCAGTAATACCGGCTGTCGACGGCTGGGTTGCACCATGATTGCTGCAAGCGATTTTATTGGCTAGCAACCCTTTGGTGTAGCTGGACACGTGCGGAGTGCTTGCGCTACTTTCGGCATTCGTTTGCAATGTGACTCGTTGAAGAATGACAGGGATGCGTTCAACGTGTGTGACTGATTTCACCATATTGTCTAACGTTCCGTGCTGATGGTTTCCGATTTGCAGTCCACTTTTCACGACTGAAACTTGCTCCGGGGTGTCAGATGGTATGAACGTATTTGGAATGCTGGTTGTGGTTGCTGGGGCGGCTTGTGACGTCACGGTTATCGTTTTGTTGCTTCCGGTGGGATCAACTATGACGCGTGCCCACGGGTTCTCTAGGCGCGGCACTGGGATTTCTTCGCGCCTTTGGAAAGAAGGTTTGTATACCCAGTCTGAAAATATTAGAAAACATAATGCTCCTCTATTTAAATTGGTCGTGGTAATGTACAGATATTAACGCTGTCACAGAAAAACCGTATTTTGCATACAAGTATATCACTTACTAGTATTTCACCGCATCGGATTTTTTTTTATGATTGCCTTGTTATGTTACAATTGAATAAATGACAACAAGAATCCAAAACTGAAACACTATTAACAGATAAGAAGACTGTAAAGCAATAATTTCTTACTTGGAAAGTCTTGCCTATGTTTTCGCTTGATATTCTCTGCAATGTCGTAGTACGCATTTTTCTCGTGGGTCGGAAGTGACGCCCAGACGCGTCCCAGCGTGACGCTGATCTCGGAGTTGGTCGCCCGAGGCATCGCAGCCGCAAGCCGCCCGCGGTACTCGCGTGCCCAAACCATGAACGCGTTCATTGGCCGCTTAACTCGACCGTTCTTGTTCCGGAAGTTGGCACCAGGAGTCCGATACTCAACATCGGTGCCTGAAATAAAGACTTATGATAGTATTTTGTATGTGTTTTACTGTTGTCTTTCTATTGTTATAACGACGACATATTTAATTACCATTTCTATTACTCGGCTACTGCTATAGTTAAAATACTACTTACCGGATGCTTATACAAGTACGTTAGTTATTTAAAAACAAAGAGATATTCAATTTTCTCAGTATAACCTGACACACATTTATGACCAAATTTAACCTGGTAGAAGTTGTGCCATTTTCTGTTCCTCCGCCTGTTTTCTCTGTTGCATCACCTGTTGTAGAAAAGATACGGAGAGAGTCTTCTTCATTTGCTCGAGCATGTCCTTATGCGGATAAACTGGTCTAGATCCAAGACACGTAAATACCGTTGGTCTGTTTTCATATGGTGTTATCCCCGTCTTGGTGTTGCCATAGTCACCATTAGTTAATATGGCTTTATTGTAATAAATTTCGTGTTTAGAGTCATCAGAATTTCCTTTCGCGTACGTAGTGGCTGCAATCGAGCTTGATGTTAGTTTCAATTGTTGAGCATCATCGGACGCTTCGTTCCAGCAGTGACCAATCTCCACTTTTTGCTTTATGTGTGTCTTAACATCATTTATGTAATGTTCTTTTCTTACATTTGCTTCGCAGATATTAGCGGAAATTTCGTCATTTCCTATAAGAGACGCTTCTATCTTACAAACAAAAGAATCGTCGCTATTGTTTCTCGGATCCATCAGCTGTGGTTTTTGATCAATTACCATTTTAGTGTACGTATATCCAGTTTCACATTTATTCGATTCCGAATCAGTATTACCTGGATTATTTTCTGCATTATCGCCGTTTTCTGCTCCTAGATTCAACTTCACTTTTCCGACTTCGGAATGTTGTATGCACTTCTGTATGTTGATGTCTCCACGTGTTTGCGAACTTACACGGTTACAAGTGGTATTCTCATTACTTACAGCCATGCCTCTGGTTGAAGTGTCTGACTCTAGCACAACGAAGTTGCTTTCTTGGTCTTTGCGTGCCAGCGTTCGAACTTCTTGAATTTCATTTTCTTTTACAGCGGCATTAAGTCCATTCTTGAGCATCACTACCCGAATAGAAGGACTTGCGTTGGCGTTTCTGTTCATATTTAAGCTGTTAATTTTTTTTAACAAACTTAATGAACGTTTTGTTTTGATACAAATTGATTGACGTGACGTTAAATGTTTTGACTTGGTTTGTTTTAACTTTAATGACGTCACAGACGCGCAATAATGTGACATTGTTTATTAACGAAGCATTCGGCACCCCTCGCAGATTATCATACTTATCCGATGTTTAACGGAAAGGGCCGAGAATGTGCGATTGTTAACGAAGCTATCGCTCGCATCCTAGTTGTCACACTACTGTTGAAGTCAATGCGCTTTATTAAATACTAAATATCAGTAACGCGAATAGCGTAATAGTTGTCTCTTTGAACGTTAGCATACTAGGTAGGTTTCAACATAGTCTTCTTTGGTATTTACTTATTAGTTATGCCACTTAATATATTTATTGCTAACACGATCCATTAGGACTCCACTACCATAGTACAATGATCTAATTTAAACAATTGGAAATAATTTATTAAATTTATAATAATTGTTAGGAGAGGCTGTTTTCGCTTCCGGAATTAACAACACTAGAGGTCCGTCCCTCGTAGAGCTTTTTCAGTCGTTGGAAAGTAATTATCCGGAGCGGACGTACGGACGGAGTTTGTTGGTTGTCCTTGACTTATCTAATAATGTTTTGTTTGTATTTTCTTTACAATCAAGGCACACCAATATTTATACGGCCTAAATTAAACATATATGACTTTTGTTGTGTTTGTTTCTTCTATCCACAGTAATTGTATTGAAAAATGAGTCGTGTTCTGAGAAAACTGGGCATAATGCATGTGCGTTAAGTGTCGTCCCAGATTAGCCTGTGCAGTCCGCAAAGGCTAATCAGGGACGACACTTTCCGCCTAAACTGGATTTTCGCTAAGAAGAGACATCATTTAAACGAAAAATTCCATAAAAGCGGAAATTGTCGTCCCTGATTAGCCTGTGCGGACTGCACAGGCTAATCTGGGATGACAATTTACGCACACGCATTATGCCCAGTTTTCTCAGAACACGACACAAATGCGGTTGTTCCGACCATGACCTGTATCGACCTGTTGTTTGTATCGCGCACACCGCATCGGCATAGAAACGCTGGTAATTAGATCAGGAATCGAATAGAGCACCAATTAAGACCTGCGCTGCATGACTATCGAGTGACGTTTGTTGTCTATAAAGCAGATATCATCTTGCCTGCGTGCCGCGAAAGGCATATCGATGTTGCCATCGATTTTTACCTACCCTAGCTGCGCAAGTTGTGACAATCGATATTCTAGGTAGGCGATATTCTCGTCGAAATCCATAATTCAGCGTATCTGGTTTAAATCTGGTTAAAATGTCATCCGGAAAATAAAATAACAGCGATTTAATGTGTTCTTATATTTCGTCTGAAAGTTTGGGTAATTAATCAAATGGAACTCAATTGTGTTTTAAAGACTGGCGTATTTTACGCAGCACTACCAATGATGTTGATGTCATGAACATACGATTAACAACAAAACGTGTCGTGATAAATTAGCTTTGTTTTAAAATACAGAGTTCTTATCGTTATCTAAATTGTGCGATTATTTGTTGACATAATAAGCAGTTGATTTCGTGACCATCCGTTTAAGAATAGAGTAAAAAAAATGGTTGCCTGGTCGTCTGTCATCATTCCGGACGAAAACAGCTTGTCATCTGACGATTCGTTAAAATATGGACACAAAAAACACGCAGAAACAATTGAGGACACTTTGAAATGCTACGTCTGCGATGAATTCTTCACGAAACCTAGAATTCTTCCGTGCGGGCACTCGTTTTGCTCGGACTGCGTCCTTAAATTGCGGGAAAGCGCGGTGAGCGAGTTCAACAAGTCACGTGACCAAAACGCTCACAGGCGTGGGGATTGTGGGGATTTCTTGTGCCCCTGGCCCAATTGTCACTATACAATGAGAATTATGAACGTTAACAGATGGACGCTGAACAACAGGGCGCTTGCTAAGGCGGTCTCGCTGGCAAAAAAGCGAGAAAAAGAGAAACAGGTAAGTTAACTCATTTATCAGAATCACTATGATTACGGTCAAGATGAAGAAGTGTTGATGATGATGCTGATGATGATGCTGATGTGATGATGATGATAATGATGGTGATGATGATGATGATGGTGATGATGATGATGATAATGATGGTGATGATGATGATGATGATGATGATGATGATGATGATGGTGATGATGGTGATGATGATTTATGATGATGATGATAATGATGGTGATGATGGTGATGATGATGATGATGGTGATGATGATGTTGACGAGGACGACGAGGACGACAACGACGACGACGGCGACGATGACGGTTTTGATGATGATGATGATGATGAACAACAATAAGATTCTTAACAAGTCGTCAGCACCAGATACAAAGTAACTTGTAACGACCACTCATGGCTGTTCCGGTTAAGGTTCAAACTTCAAGGCGGCCACCATAGCCGGAGAGTTATGAGGAATAGGGCTGAAACGTAGCTGGGGACTCTTCTTTACTCTCTTTCTGTTTTTGTTTAATATCAAACTTTTCTTACTTTAATATTTTTCACTCTGTCTCCTTATTCTTTCACTACAAGTAAAAGACAGGTTTGACTTCAGCGATGTTCGATATAGATGAAGATAATAATAATTAAAATACATGATACGGAATCTGATTTTTGTGTAAGGATTATGAAAAATTATAATGATTATGACGACAACAACCGAACTATGTTTGAATTAAGGAAAATGAAGTCACGGTAGATCTATTTCCCATTTTATTCGAATAGCACCTTAGCCTGATACTTTACTCAATTTTAAGATAAGCGAGTGGAAAAATTGTCAAAGTCGTTAATTGCATATACAAATTTAACGACATGTAGAAGTAAACAGCTGTCGTCAAAAACCAATTTAAAAATATATCAGACGAGATAATGCAAATATTTACAAAGAAATGTATATCGGTTTCCAGGCAACTAGCGTCCAGACTGACACAGATTGGTCTCAGACGATCGTCAATATATCGTCTGCAGTCACGAATCCGTTCGGAAGGCGCTACTCAAATTTACAGAAACGGCAACCGGAAATGTCCATTCCAGACGTCATATACGCATGCACGGTGAAAAACGCCGTGTCCAAGGAAAGTCTTACGGAGTCTACACATTGGCGTCTGCCGCAGAAAAATGGCGGGGAAAGCTCCACGTGGTCCTCGTACGTTTTTCTGGCGGGAATGGCTTTAGTGGACCAGGTTCTGAAGCCATTTTGACTGATCATTAATCGTTGGTTACCAGATGTTAATATTTCTAATGTACATTTTTCCACCATTTCCGTAACATAATAATTGAGTCACCAATATTTTAGTTCCATAATATGCATGTACATGTACAGAAACGCTTCGTGTTTAGATACTTCCGGGCAAAATTTAACTGGTACAGAGCGATGAAGCACAAATTAAAACCTATTGGGGAAATATTTTTCTATTCTACTATTCGTGGAGTATGAAATGTTCATTAACATGAAAGGAACATATTCAATGTGCGCTCGAAACGCGATCGATAGTTAATGAATGCGCGCCGTTAATTCCCACGAAAAAGTTTATTTGCATGAAGACGATAAACCAAGCGAGATATCTCATGATTTTCAGCACACATGGTAACACGTTTGCCAATGTCGATTGGAAACGGCACGTTCATTTGAAAATATAACGCGCTGCACCTATTCCGGGTAAATCGCTCTGTAACTATACGTATGCATAATTGCATATACCAAATGTAAACGAATTTGTGATAAGACTCAAACAGGCAGTCTGTCATACCTCGGATTGTACGGAGTTGTCAGTTACTAACATAAGTATGCGTAATTATCTTACCCAGGAAAGTGAGTTGGTTTACTGATCGCCGTGATATTACTGAAATAACGGCGAAACAACAAGCAAAACAAACTACCCAGCACGTGACGGCGTTCTCCGATGACTACTAGCAGTTTATTTTCGAACCTAGTGAACGGAGACGGTCTATGAAATCGTGGCTATAGTTTGCCTTATAAGTAACATGTTTACTATTAACTGCATAGACATGATTTTGTGATATTGATTTTGCGAAACATGTGTTTAATGTGTTTGTAACACGTAGTTTCATGATACATTTCCAGTCAACCATTGCACGATATATAGCACATTGTCACACAATAATGTTGTTAGCACTCAAGTCACAGCAGTTACTATGACAGTTCACAGTTACTCCATAATCAGTCCACACTGGCATTAGACCCAGTGTTTTGGTGCGATGGTTAAACATAAGATTCGGAGGGTCAACTTCCAGAGTGAAATACGATTTCGTATATATTCACATGCTACCTTGTTATTTATTGAGTGGCGTCATTCGAAAATGGGGCTTAGGCAAAATGCGGCCAGCTTAGCTCCAGACCAGTCTGGTTAGGAGCTACACTGTCCGCTATAAAGTCACGCAAGGTTTCTTGATCTCATCGGATACGGTAGCTCCTCGCGGATGCGCAGGCTGGTCTGGACATACACTGGCCGAAAATGACATAAGACCCATTTTAGAACGACACTGCTCATATAAATAAAACAGATTGTTACGCTGTTGCATACCCCTTTGTCTCAAATTCGACCCTCGATGCCCACTAAACGTTTGGTGATAAAAGTACTTTATAAGCATCGCTCTGGGAAAACCGGGATCAATTCATGTTAGGAGTGCCGTCCAAGGTACGACACTTCCCGCTTTTATTGTATTTTTCGTTGAAATGAAGTCTCTTCTTAGCGAAAATCCAGCTTATGCGGAAAGTGACTGCACAGGTTAAGCTGGGACGACACTGTAATCACATGTATTATATCCCGTTTTCTCAGAGCAAGGCTCATATTCAATCCCAAATGTTTGGTAACCAAGAACGTGATGTACATTTAACGCGTGCTATTCCTTTATTTTCGTTTCGATAATCGCTTATTAAGTCAACAGATTGTGTAATCCACGAACATACGTTTTGTATCACATGAACATAGGGTTTACACGTTCGACTATCAAAATACGTACAAAAACATAAGAGATGGCTCTTTAAAGCGATTGTGCAAAGGAATAGCATAGTTACAAAATGTATTTGATCATGTTGTAAGAAATGAAGACCAGTTTAAGGTATCACAAAATACTACATATCAAAGATATAACCTTACCGTAGTTTGCTCCAATAACGTATGCATTACGTGTACTTGTTATTGATCAAGCTTTTAGGGGCGGGTACTACGAACTAAATAGACGTCAAAACATGATTCCTACGATTAAGTTTATGGTTTGCAGCGTGGTGGCAAATTACACATAAAACACCACATTATATACGGGACTTTAACCGTTATTGGGTCCATTTCCAAATCCAAATAGTGTATCGCGAAAGTCTAGTCCGAAAATGCCCAGTTGATGTTCGACTTTCAGGTCTTTAAAATGTAGCGTTATCAATAATTCTTTAAATATTATAACTCAAGTCATGATAACACGATTTTTTTTTCAAAAAGTAAGGGCAATTTTCGCTTAAATGCACAACTTTACTGGCATAATTTGTATTACTTACGTGGTGAAATCCTAAATTATGGATGCGTTATTAACAAATAGTTCAGTTAAGTGGCCCTATAGGTTTGTATTGAGCAATGTTCGATTCGGAGTTGTAGACCACACGTCGAGTAACTCTTGCCAATAAATGGAGTGAAGACAGATTTGATTTATGCACTTTATTGTAAATTTTCAAATGGATTTAAACATGCACTTGTCAACACGGAAAGTAACAATACTGGTTATAAAAAAACAAGCTACAAATGTGTATAAAAAGCATTCCATTTACATACAGCACAAACGTATATTATTTAATTTTAAGAAAAAGTTAATAGTATACATGCATCAAAAATATATGTACAATGTATATCGATATAGAAAATGTATAGGTGAACGAACATTAATTGATTACAAAATATTGTTGTGATGCCATTTTCTCTCCAACGTTTGTCATACTGTAAAGGAAAAGTGTTTGGAATATTTAAACCTTTTATTGTATCTATATATTAGTTTTGGCCTTGTGTCTAAACATCTTGTTATCACCAAATAAATGGTTTGTTTATAATTGTTATCAAATAAATTATGTATAACATGGTTTGGTTTTGTACTTATATGTGTGCTCAAGCACATTCAAATGACCAACACGAATTCAAAACAATATTTTGTTACTTTACGCAAAACATGGTAATATACATGTATATATCTTTTTTTCACTATAACTCAATTACATCAAAATGTACATAATAAAAAATGTATTCGTATAAATTTAAGACACTTTTTTTAACAAGTTAATTGTTTTAAGCATTTATTATGTTCATAAAAAAATCTGTTTAATTTATAGAAATAAAAAAAGGTTCCCTACACCAATATTTAAGATAGATTTGTCCAATGCCAACACTCATACAGTAGGAATGTACTACATAAATGTAGTGGTACAACAGTAGATGTGTGCAACAG
Source organism: Dreissena rostriformis (assembly GCA_007657795.1). Classification (NCBI taxonomy): domain Eukaryota; kingdom Metazoa; phylum Mollusca; class Bivalvia; order Myida; family Dreissenidae; genus Dreissena; species Dreissena rostriformis. The sequence continues at coordinate 26,613 of VMBQ01003038.1, forward strand.
TTTTCAAACAGAACCCTCTCACTTGGACACCATTTCTATAAACTCAATAATGGTTCTTGTTGGTCGACCTGAAGAAGAAAGGAAAAGTAATCTGTGTAGTAAACCAAATGACAGCGAGAAAAATTGTTGTAGACAGACAGACAGACAGACAGACAGACAGACAGACAGACAGACAGACAGACAGACAGACAGACAGACAGAACAATCAGTACATGCATATATATGTACAAAACCCACAAGAGTTACAAGAGACTAAATGTGTATGTAACAGGTAACTGTTTGTTGAACACAAAAGTGCGCAATGATGTATCCAACTCAAATCAATGTTATTATTATAAACCTTCTAAAAGGCTTCTAAATACAGAACAATATCGAACAATTGAAACGCCCCAAAAATATAAAAAATTACAATGTCATAATTTTGATCTTCAAACCACAAGTTATCAATTGAAGAAGGTGAACATAATAATACACTAAAAGAAAATAGAATATGCTTCCTCTGCTCAACTGGTGAAACATCGTGTTATGGACTGCAAATATGCACTTTGTCAGTAAAATAAGGGTTGCTGTGGTGTAATGGATATGGTGTCTGCCTAGCGACCGTGAGGTCATGGCTTTGATCCCCACTAAGGGAGCATTCTTAAGATATCCCCCAAAGATACCAAGACGGACAAGTACTGGTTCTAGGCCTCGGAAACGGACTCTAAAGCGCTTCAAGTAGTAAGTACTTAAAATGCTAAAATAAACAGGTTTCAACTAATGCAATAAGTATCATAAACTAAGATAAATACACTCACCAGCCATGCCCTTGCCGAGGTAGGGGACCTCATCCTTGTTGTCCATCACACCAGCAATGTCCAGGTGCATCCAGTCAGAGTGGGTCACAAACTCCTGCAAAACGAGGGTTGACCAATCAAAACTTGGGAAAACCGCAACTGCTGTAATCATTTCCACAAAAGTTATGCGGCCGGGACAGGTAGCACTCTACCAACTGAGCTAGCCAGGCTTCAAAACTGGAGTCTAGATCTACCAAAGCTGCGTTCTAGGAAAACTGGTCTTAATGCATGTGCGTAAAGTGTCGTCACAGATTTGTCTGTGCAGTCAGCACAGGCTAATCAGGAATGACACTTTCTACTTTTATGGAATTTTACCCCCAAAATAAGTCTCTTCTAAATGAAAATCTAATCTAGGGGGAAAGAATCGTCCCTGATTAGCCTGCGCATACTGCATAGGCTAATCTGAGACGACACTTTACTCACATGCATTAAGCCCAGATTTCCCAGAACGAGGCTTTACCAGTACCATACTTAAACACGTTACACGTACCTTGAGGAAGGCTGCGGCGGTGCAGGATCCCCCAGAGCGCCCGCGTGTCCCGATGTTGTTAAGGTCCGCCAGCGGACTGTCGGTGACCTGCTTGGTGTAGTGCTTCAACAGGGGCATCCTCCACATCCTGTCTCCTGTACGGGTACCAGCCTAAACGGGGAACCATAGAGAATAGTAGGTTAGTGTTAAATATAGGAGCAGAGTACCAGCATAGATGGGGAACCATAGAAAATACTTAGATTAGTGTTCTTCAATACAGGAGCTGTTTTTATTTGGTGAAAAAAGAACAAAGGGCCTTAGCATTATTTTTAATTTTGTGCCATGCAAAGAAACATAAATGAACAAAAAACACTATTGAATATCAACAACATAAAATTGGGTAAAAATATAATATAAAATGATCTTACATAAAAACTAGCCATATTTTTACCAGGTCAAGACTGTACACTTGACAAAAAATAGTCCGCACATTTGATGCGGGTCATGTTAAAATGGGTCACATGCCATATTGGGCAATTGCTAATGACAACCCTGTATGCATACCTTCTGCAGAATGTTGAATGTGTCAGTAGAGGTGGCATACACCCCAGTAGCTGCTGAACCCAGGGCCACGTCAATAGCTCCTGTAATCCAAACACAGGCATTGAATTGAAACCTATATGAGTCTTGTTCTGGTAAAACAGGGTTTACTGAATGTGCGTAAAGTCTCGTCCCACGGGCTAATCAGGGACTGCACTTTCCACCGTTATTGTATTTTTGGTTAAAAGGAAGAATCTTTTTAGCGAAAGGCAAATTTAGGCAGAAAGTGTTGTCCCTGATTAGCCTGTGAAGACTCATGAATTAAAGCCCGTTTTCCCAGAGCAAGGCTCAGATGTAGTGATGATTATATAATTTTGTCAAACACAGATAATTACTACATGTAAAGGTAAGTGAGATACTGTCCATTTCCTGGGAACAATCAGAACTTTTATCATTATTATAATATCTGAGATAGAGAACTTATTCTCTGTTCATTTTTAATGGCTAACCTTGCATTTTGTTAATATGCTATTTCTTACAAAAGAATGACAACAAATAGATGTACTGACAATTTACACCAGAAGTTACAGTATTAAACAATGCAAACAACTACAGGTTTAATAAAGTATGTCATTAAACACATATATACTGTAATAGTATGTATGAATGATCATGTTTCTGAAACAAATTCTTTATTTCTCCAGGAAAATAACAGACAAATATATAAAAAAAACAACCAAAAACCCGTCAGCATAATAAAGGCAATAACCACAAACCAGTCAGCATAATAAAGACAATAATCACAAACTAGTCAGCATAATAAAGACAATAATCAGAAACCAGTCAGCTTAATAAAGACAATAATCGGAAACCAGTCAGCATACTAAAGACAATAATCACAAACCAGTCAGCATAATAAAGACAATACTCACAAACCAGTCAGCATAATAAAGACAATACTCACAAACCAGTCAGCTAATAAAGACAATTATCCTAAACCAGTCAGCATAATAAAGACAACCATAAACCAATCTGCATAATGAAAACAATCACAAACAGTTAGCATAAAGAAATAAAGATAATCACAAACCAGTCAGGGTTGCCATGTCAAGGATCAGCAGAGGGTTAACAGTCTCGGCATAGTTGAGCGCGTCAGCGAGGATCAGTCGCCCCTCGGCATCCGTGTTGTCTATCTGGATGGTCTTGCCGCTGCGGGCTGTAACCACGTCACCAGGCTTGATTGCCTTGCCCCCGGGCATGTTCTCAGTCATTGGAATGAATGCTGAATGAGATACAGAGGGAAGTTAGGGACTGAAAATTGAGATAAATATGAGCCGTGCTCTGGTAAAACCAGGCTTTATGCATTTGCATTAAGTGTTGTCTCAGATTATGCTCTACAGCAGGCTTATCAGGGAGGATACTTGATGCTTTTATGTAATTATGTTTTAAGGAAAGTTTCGTCTGAACAAAAATCCAGACTGGGTGGAAAATGTTGTCTTTGATAAGCCTGTGCAGACTGCAAAGGCTAATCTGGGATGACACTTTACACGAATGCATTAAGCCTGGTTTTCAAATAGCCTGGCGTTCAGACAATAACACACAGCTGAGCTGGGCCGGACGTCTATATCTGTCATATCTCAACTCTCCCCGTTAATGTTCATCAACTCACCGTGCAGGTACGTGTCCAGTTCCATCTTGTCGGCTGCCAGTATGGATCCCAGGATACAGGCTCCACCGCCCATGTCAGCCCTCATCAGGTCCATATTGGCGGATGGCTTGATGGAGATACCACCACTGTGGGAGATATTTCAAGGTCTTTATAAGGAGTAACTCAAAGGCGGTGTAGATTTTACGCATGTTGCTACTCATCAGTATCACATGGTTGGAAATGATTTAAAGCTTGAATCTAGTAAGAAAGGTCTGAAATTTAATTTGATTTTCTAAGTGACTTCAAATGTGTCAAAGTACCTATCTAGGTGGTTAACCCATTTATACCTAGCGTCAAGAAAAAAGGCCTTGGCAAACAGCGTAGACCCAGATGAGACGCCCCATGATGCGGCATCTCATCAGGGTCTGCGCTGTTTGCTTAAAGGAATTTCTGTAAGAAATATTCTAAATATAGATATTAATATACAAGACATCCCTAATTTTGGAAATGAATTGATCCAATTTCGAAGGATGGGAGAGTCCACTAGGTATAAATGGGTTAAAGAGTTGATGAATGTCAGATTCCTAAGTTCTAGAGGGAGATAGAAGAAGCAAGTGTGTCAGGTTACTGCCCATCTCATTACACAAATTACGACAAATTGTTATTAAAATACAATTCCTATTCTCCAACCTCTATAATTTAAAAATTCAGTTATTATTTTCATTCAATCTTTCTCATGCCTTTTATTTTTGTAACATATTGGTAAAAAAATCCTTGTTTTTGTTGTTGTTTTTTTTTTTTTTTTTTTTTTTTTTTTTTTTTTTTTTTTTTNACTTTATAGCTGCCAGCGTTGCTCCAGACCATCCTGTGCAAAAGCCAAGAGCCACCCTGCCCGCTAATGAGACAAGGAAACCTTGCGTGACTTTATAGCTGCCAGCGTTGCTCCAGACCATCCTGTGCAAAAGCCAAGAGCCACCCTGCCCGCTAATGAGACAAGGAAACCTTGCGTGACTTTATAGCTGCCAGCGTTGCTCCAGACCATCCTGTGCAAAAGCCAAGAGCCACCCTGCCCGCTAATGAGACAAGGAAACCTTGCGTGACTTTATAGCTGCCAGCGTTGCTCCAGACCATCCTGTGCAAAAGCCAAGAGCCACCCTGCCCGCTAATGAGACAAGGAAACCTTGCGTGACTTTATAGCTGCCAGCGTTGCTCCAGACCATCCTGTGCAAAAGCCAAGAGCCACCCTGCCCGCTAATGAGACAAGGAAACCTTGCGTGACTTTATAGCTGCCAGCGTTGCTCCAGACCATCCTGTGCAAAAGCCAAGAGCCACCCTGCCCGCTAATGAGACAAGGAAACCTTGGGTGACTTTATAGCGAACAGGGTTAGCTAGACTTTTTTTGTTGTATTTTTTAAATTTTAAAATTATCCTGAGAGACACATTAACCTTGAATTTGAGCGGAAATGATTTTTTTTTTATATTTACTAACAGTGACCTTGACTGAAGACATCCTAATGATCTCCATAAGCAAATAAAAATGAAATTGTTGTACAATTAACAGATTTTTAAACTTGTATAATGACCGCCCATAAATGGCAGCCCCCCCCCCTCCCCCCAGCAAAATAAATAATCACCCCACTTGAAAAATCCCCCCAGTTGCTAAATTTGCCAACTTAAAATCATGAAATTAAACTTTTGAAATGTGACTTTTATAAAATGTATGAAATTAAGGAATGGGTCAAATAAACCCGCGGTTTATGACAAAAGCTCAATTTGTTTTTAAGATACATAGCAGAATCTCTTTTTTATCTACTTTATGTAAAAATGCCCTTGAACTTAACCATATGCACGCAACATGCAAACCTAGCGAAGACTGGATATTAGTTATTTATATATTGAGTTTCTTAACAATTGCTTAATTTATTGTTGAATTATTAAGCAAAATTGTTTTCTTTATATACTGAATGTGACCTTGACCCCACCTACCAAAGCTTGGTCTGGATATAAGGTTTTGATGTATGAATTTTCATAACAATAATTTAATTTGTTGTCGAGAAATTAATTAAAATCCATTTTGCTTTGAAGGCATTTTCTTCGTTTGATGATATGTAACCTGTCTATATAGCTTACAAGTTCCAAACTATCCTTGCAAATCTTTTCTTATGGGGGTCAATTCAATAACGATAATAAATGTCGTAATTAAAATGAAAACCCTCAAGCCATTCCTGAGAAACTAGCTTACCAAGAAAAACTTTCTGGACAACCAACACTTACGATGGCACGGGGGCGAGTAGAATAGCTTGACTTTTCCACAACAAAAATACGAAGATAAACAAGGCTTGTCACCATAGGATGACATATGCCCCCTTTTTCCACATTTTTCTGAACCTTAATGCAAAGTGTTTTTCCACATTTTTCGAAACCTAATCGTAAAGTGTGACGGAATTTCAGACAGACAGACGGACAGTGCGATCACTATATGCAAACCTTTAGGGGCATAAAAAATGAAACTTAAGCAGCATCAGCATGGAAGAAACCTTATTAAAGTCAAATAATGTTATGCATCACTTTTTCTATAATACCAAACCAGACATACACTGATCCGACATCGGACGATGCCACGTGAGACGTGAGGCAGGAAAGGTTGACAGCTTTCTTCCTCTTCTCCGGATCCTTGAGCTCGTCATACTCAAACAGAGCCAGATACCCACCCTCTGCTGCAGCTGTAACAAACAGACAAACACAGTCGCTGTGGCATCGTGGATATCCTGTCCCCCTAGGGACTGGGAGGTTACATGTTCAATCCCCACTGTGGCCATTACAAATCTTATCACTGTTTTATAATGAACATTAAATACAATATTCTATGTTAATATAAACAGGTTAATTCGTTGAATTGATACCCCCCCCCCCTTTCAATTTTAAAATATTGTGATAGATGGACAGATGGAATGACGGACAACGCCAATTCTATATCCCTCCGCCTTTGGCGTGGGATAAGAATAATTTGAAACCATAAAGTAATACCTTGAGGTGACTAACTTGTATAAAACTATTCTTAAAGAAAATGTTTGATACAATTGCTTTAACAAATTTAACAATGCAGATGGTTCTTAATTTTTCTGCAATATTTACTGGCATATTAAAAATAAATGCGTTACCTTCCGCCATTAGACATGGATCAACCTCCAGATCGACCTCTCCCACAGAACGCAAGGCTCGCACTCCACCTGTCAGACAGACTATATCGATAACAAGGAAAAACTGGGCTTATTGCATGAGCGTAAAATGTCGTCCCAGATTAGATTGTGCAGTCCACACAGGCTAATCTGGGATGACACTTTCCGCTTATATGGTATTTTTTGCTTTAAGGAAGTCTCTTTTAAATAACTAGAACTCCGCGAGTTGGATGTGTCGCCTGATGGTAATGGATTAACCAAGAAATTGGCCCATTTCAATAAGTCTTAGTCCAAAATAAGGTCAAGGTCAAAATGGGGTTGGGTGATGCTGGTGTGTGTAGGTTGATGAGAGACAACACCCATGCAAGTATCCAAGCTCTGTAGCAAGCGGTATTGATATCAGACGAAAGGGTCAAAATGGGTTAACAAAGATTTTCGTACGGATGGACAGACGGAGAGGACAAACGCTATATGCCTCCCGTATCGTAGATGCCGGGTGCATAAGAGAAATCTATCAAAAAAATGTAATGTTAAAAGTAAAGCTCAAGACATAGTAGTTATGAACCTGTTTTGGGTCGCGGTCGCAGATTTCGAAATCTAAACCCGGACCCTCAGTTCAAGGTCACAGGGGTCAAAACTTTTATGTGCATGGCAAGATCTTGTCCAGATACACATGCGTACCAAATATGAAAGCAATATCTGGAGGGACACAGATGTGAGAAGCTTTTTTTGAATCGCGGTCGCAGATTTCCAAACGGAACACGGACCCCATGTTCAAAAATTTCATGCGCATGGAAAGGTGTTGTCCAGATACACATGCGTACCAAATATGAAAGCAATATCTGAAGGGACACAGTAGGTATGAGCCTTTTTCGATTCGCGGTCGCAGATTGCGAAACCTGAACGCTGACCTCAAGTTCAAGGTCAAGGTCACAGGGGTCAAAAATGTAATGCGCATGAAAGGGGTTGTCCATATGCACATGCATACCAAATATGAAAGCAATATCTGAAGGGACACAGTAGTTATGAGCCTTTATCGAATCGTGGTCGCAGTTTTCGAAACCTGAAGGCTGACCTTAAGTTCAAGGTCACAAGGGTAAAAAATTGTATTCGCATAGAAAGGTGTTGTCCAGATACACATGCATACCAATTATGAAAGCAATATCTGAAGGGACACAGTAGTTATGAGCCGTTTTCGAAGCGCGGTCGCAGATTTCGAATCGCGGTTGTAGATTTCTAAACAATTACCTCAAGTTCAAGACCACAGGGGTTAAAAATTGTATGCGCATGGAAAGGTATGGAAAGGTGTTGTCCAGATACACATGCATACCAAATATGAAAGCAATATCTGAAGGGACACAGAAGTTATGAGCCTTTTCGAAAAGTGTGACGCCGCAGACGCCGCCGCCAAAGTAACACCTATATGTCCCCTGACCATAGTCAGGCGACACAAAAATCAAGTGTAGTTGTAAAATGTTGCCCCTGAGTCTGCACAGGCCAATCAGGGACGACATTTTACGCACATGCATTAGGCCTAGTTTTCTCAGAATCAGGTTCATATAAATGAGTGAATATTAAGGGCAAGTCTTGTCTTAACTAGATAAAACCCCACCACCCAAATTAGTTAATTTACAAAGTACCAAGCCTACCAGCCATATTGAAGATATTTCAAAAACCCAACAACATCCCAGTACTACCATACATTCAGTGGTTTAACGACACTCTTTGTTTGTAATCCATCTTTACTGTCATATGCCATCTTGATTTTTAGCAATTGTTAGTTAACCACTTATTCCAGAGCTGACAACACAAACTTGGGAATATTCAAGGGGCATGATTAAAAAGAGCATCACGCGATCTGGCTGGTTATTAAAACATGGTCAAGATATGCCTATAAATGATTGAATGTTGTTTACCCATTACATAATGTTAAAAAATGTAAATTTGTAGAGACATTCACAGCTTGCATCACTGCATAATAAATGGTATCTTCATTGACATTAAGTACATATTTTCTTATTTTTTTATTTGGCCCCAGATTTGTAAGATTGTTACCCGCAACAGCGGCCCTGATGTTGTCCCATCCCTCCTCGATCTGTTCTGCCTCGTTGAACTTGGCTCCTTTTTTCCCGAGACAGCAGATAGCCGTTGTATCGTAGCCAGGTATCACACCATACAGCGTCCGACTTGAACCAGCCTTCAAATCCCTCCCAGCACTGCAATGTAGTTTTTTTTTCATTAAGACCCATATGTTTTGCTATTGTGACCAAAATATTTCAAAACACTTGCAGTGCTTTTTTTCTTGATTTGGGGAAAGGGCCTGGCCTTTCATTTTGGGAAAAAAGTATCAACAAAATTGAACAAGAGCTGTGTTTGTGAAACACAATGCCCCCTACTGCGCTTTGAAGCCTTATATTTGACCTTTGCCTTTGAAGGATGACCTCAATCTTGACCTTTCACCACTCGAAATGTGCATCTCCATGAGATACACATGTACATGTATGCCAAATATCAAGTTGCTATCTTCAATATTGCAAAAGTTATGACCAAGGTTTAAGTTTTGGGACAATATGTCAGACAGACAGACAGGCAAAAACAATATACCCTTTTTTAAAAAAAGGGTAAATAAAAGGGGGAGAAATTTTCCAAAGTAAGCTTGACATTTGGGGAAAATTGCATCCTTTTTAAAGAAATTCTCTTGAGGGAAGGGGCCTCAATCAAGCCCTTGGTAAAGAAGGAAAAATAAGCCCTGACTTGAAACTTAGGACTTATAGACTTAATTTTTCTTTTGAAAATCATCCATCTACTTTTTAACTTACTTAAACTCCTTTTTTTGATCTGCAATGTTGGAAGATTGTTTGTTGTTTACTACTATTGACAGAGGGTTGACTTTCTTTTAGAAAAGCAAGAAAATCATAACAAATTTACCAGAATCATGAATCAGAACAGTTTTTAGACCAATTTATGTGCCTTCTGCTTTATACGTTCTCCATCAAGACTATTTTTTACTCCAGTTTGGTTGATAAATTTGTTGACACATACGAGTAATGACTGTGTCATTTTTCACCATATATGTTGAGATATTGCCAATATATAGAAATAGCAATAGGGAAAAAAAAACATAGTTTATTACATAGTAAAAAAGCGAAGTGTGATCTGTTGGAAAAGTCATCCTATAGCATACTAACAAAGAGTGATAAACAAGAGATGTGTTCGTCAGAAACACAATTCCCCCTACTGCGCCGCTTTGAAATACAATTGCTATTTATCATTTGGCAGGTATAGAAATTTTCTCCCTTCAAAGCTTATTACTTCCCTTGGATTATATTTTTTGACCTTGAAGGATGACCTTGACCTTTCAGCACTCAAAATGTTCAGCTCCATGAGATACACATGCATGCCAAACATCAAGTTATGGCCAATGTTAAAGTTTTCGGACGGACGGGGTGGGTGGGGGACAGTCAGAAATGACCAAGGCAGACATCGCTGACTACCAAGGCCTGTGGTTTAATCAAAGCGATCATAGCCACAGTTCATTAAGTATCTATGGACATAAGTCCACAGTTAAGTAATGAAACCTTCCATTCACAAATTGGCACAGGAATGAAATGATAGTTATATAATAATGAGTCGCAAACTTTTCAAAATTGTGAAAAAATGAGTTGCAAACTTTTCAATATTGCAAAAAATTGAGTCGCGAAATATGCAAAATGGTGAAAAATTGAGTCGCGAACTTCTTAAAATTGTGAAAAACCGAGTCGTGAAATTGTTAAACATTTTGAAAAACGGCCAATTTTGTAAAAATTCACGGCCATGTTAGGTTTGTGAATTGTCCCAATCAAAATTGTGAAATGTCCTTCCAGGGCCACTCGCAAAGAAGGAAAAAAAGCCCTGGGTTCATGTGTCATGAATGCATGTAACTTGTCTTGGCAGCAAACACATTTATATGATCATTCCTGGAATGTTATGATTTATATGTCTTCAAACAAATGAGCACAATCTATTTATCAAGTTCGAGAATTACCGGTAAAAACATATGATAACTTACACCTGGAGCACTTTGGCAAGTTGTCCTCCAGTCTGAGTGTTGAAGAATGCTGCTGAAGGACTACTGGTTACATCTATCGCTTCACCCTTCGTCTCTGGCTCATATACACCCAACACAAGGCCTTTGTTCTAAAAAAGGCAGGTTTATAATAGTTCATTAAAACATATATACAAACAATAAAGGTCTGGAGACAGTTGCATAAATTCTAAAATATTTTACAAGTTTGCCAATGGAACTTTTTTTAGTTAGTATAACTACCCTAGGGTGGAATTAAGAATGATATAAGTACCAGCCTACCAGTGATTTTTTTTAATTTTACAGTCTGTGGCTTTTGAATTGGGAAAAATTATATTAAATAGATTTCAGTTGTAATTTCAAGAAAACAAAAATCATTGAATACTGGTACTTGCACTTAAAGGGACTGTAAACCACGAATGATGAAAAAAGAAAAGTGCTAAAATACCGTATTTTTTTACAATTATTAGTTTATATTGATTAAAATATCACGACTCGTATATCACATAACTTGAAAAAAATTATTTTGTTATTTTATCTTTATTTTTTTATTTTTACTGGGTATGTATACCAGGTAACTACCAGTAAACAATAAATAACGCAAGTAGATTGATCATCATCGTCACGTAGTAAACCTAGGAATGCAAATTGTGCATGCGTAGTGAATTGTATATATTTTATATATAAAATGATCTACTTGCGTTATTTATAGTGTGTATATCGTTATGTCACCTATTTTCGAGATGTACTTTGGATTTCACATCCCAAAATTTTATTACCGAATATACTGAAAATATAATCTTTTATTTTAATCAATATAAACTAATAATTGTTAAAAAAAAAACGGTATTTTAGAACTTTTCTTTTTCCGTCATTCGTGGTTTACAGTCCCTTTAAATAATATAATTGAAACACAGCAATGTGGTAATTGGTTACATAAACATTTTGCAATATTGACGAATAATATATCAATTTAGCAGATTGCAAAAAAAGATCACTAGAGGTAAGTGAATGCTAGGATATTAAATACCGGTAGTGAACAGACTTGTTTATAACAAATAATCAGGGAAGTTAAAAAAATTGTTCTAAAAAAATTACCATCTGATCAAGTTTAACTAAAGCCTATAAGGCAATTGGTGTTTAACCCATTTATGCCTAGTGGACTCTCCCATCCTTCTAAATTGGATCAATTTTTTTCCAAAATGAGGGATGTCTAGTATATTTATTTCTATATTTAGAATTCCAGAAATTCCTTTAAGCAAACAGCGGAGACCCTTATGAGACGCCGCATCATGCGGGCCTTCTCATCTGGGTCTACGCTGTTTGCCAAGGCCTTTTTTTAGACGCTGGGCATAAATGGTTCAAAGGAAACTAAGGACTCTGTCCTGTTTCAAGGTATAAAGCATGAATTTACTAGATCAACCATTTTACCTGGACAGATAAACATCTTGCCTATTGAAACATTCCAGAGGTTTTACATTTCCAATCACTATTATGTGTGTACAATGAGAGTTTCACTTATTCAACCTTTACCAGATATTTTTTTTTTTTTAAACAACTTCAGTCAACAGCAAGTGCGTTTATCAGCAACCCTGTGATGGCATTGTGGTGTTAAAATATATAACATGTCATCAACAAGAAAATAATTTCTGCTGAAATAATTTAAATGTGCTGTGAAATTCATACAATAAATAAATTTATTAGAAAACCTACATGATTTGTGAGATTGCTGATGTTTATTTTAGAACAAGATGTGCTTGTGAAACACTATGTGCCCTATTGCGATTTTGACTCATATATTTGACCTTTGACCTTGAAGGATGGCCTTGACATTGACCTTACACCACTCAAAACGTGCAGCTCCATGAGATACACATGCATGCCAAATACCAAGTTGCTATGTTGAATATTGCAGAATTTATGGCCAAAATGAGCGATTTGGACCCATATAATTGACCTTTGACCTTGAAGGATGACCATGACCTTGACCTTTCAGCATTCAAAATGTGCAGCTCCATGAGATACACATTCATGCCAAGTATCAAGTTGCTATGTTGAATATTGCACAAGTTATGGCCAAAATGAGCGATTTTGACCCATATAATTGACCTTTGACCTTAAAGGATGACCTTGACCTTTCAGCACTCAAAATGTGCAGCTCCATGAGATACACATGCTTGCCAAATATCAAGTTGCTATGTTGAATATTGCAAAAGTTATAGCAAATGTTAATGTTGGCGCAAACCAACCAACCAACAGACCAACCTACAGACCAACAGACAGGGCAAAAACAATATGTCCCCCAGTATATACTGGGGGACATAAAAATGATTGGAATAAAAAATAATATTAGTCACAGAGAAACATTGACTAGCATCACAGATAAACAATATAAAAGATAACCGACTAACATTATAAAAACATAAATAAGCAATGTTGCTATGACCAATCACATAAAAACACTGATTTAACTAAAAAGAATTACATATTAAACAAGTAATTGCCAAGCAATAATATCCCCTTCCGGCTCTACCATTGTCAGAATTTGCTTTTTTTAATTTTATTACATATTTGTTGCCATAGCAACCATATTTTTTTACGCAGGAACAAAATGAAATCAAGTGCATAATTTTCATATTGCCATCTGTCCATGTTTCAAGTTTCATTAAAAAAATATGAAGAACTTTTAAAGTTATCGCAGGATCCAGAAAAGTGTGACAGACAGACTGATGGACGGACTGACGGATGGACAGAGCGCAAACCATAAGTCCCCTCCAGTGAAACCGGTAGGGGACAACAATGAAATAAAAGTTGAAGAATGTCACTACAGGAGAAAAAAAGACAAAGTTTCATCATAATATTCATTTATCCTGTGCCCCTTGATGAAATCTTACATAGTTAGTAGTTGGTATTAGTACTTTATAATCTGAATACATCATCATGTATATATAAAAGCAATATGAAGGGAGTTGCCTGTTGCTCAATCAAATGTATTTTCTTATAATCTGAAACAGTGAATTAATATATAAGGAACTCAATTCTAAAATACATTCATTGAAACTAATTTTATAGTTAAGTTTAGCAATACAATCTATTTGTGTCACTGTGGCATTGTTTTTTTTTAAAATATATTTGTTTGGCCTTGTCTACAGCGTGGCTATTACTAATACTTCCTTGTGTGTTTCAACAGGGTCTCCCCATCTGTTTATTGCTAGAACAGTTTCAATTTTTATTCTTCATTAGACACCTACAGTAGAGTCATTATGTAGTTTGAGACAACAACCGATTTCTTGAATCTGGGCCATCGCATGTCAGCTATTCACTTAAAACTGATGTCGCACTTTTCATGACCATTTTATATGCTAAGTATCAATTGGGTTTCTGTACATACATGCTTTATCTAAAGAAACATCATTCTAAGATGAATTCTTCAAAATTCACAAAAACATAATTTGGCTACTGTATTTCATGGCAAAAACTGTGCGTACTTCTTGTTACTATCTTCAACTTGTTTTGCTTTTGAAAAAAAAAAAGTTATAAAAAAGGATCACACATCAAAAATAACATGAATTTACTAAAAAAAAAATAAGTGAAATTCAAAGGGTTTGACCGTTTCCTTTCACCACTAAAAATGTGCAGCTCCATTAGATACACATGCAAGCCAAATATCAAGTTGCAATCCTCAATATTGCAAAAGTTATGACAACACTTTAACCAAGGTTAAAGTTTTGGGACAGAATGACAGACAGAATGACAGACAGGCCAAAAACAATATACCCCCTTTTCTTTTAAAAGGGGGCATAAAAATCCACTTATCTGCTCAGATTGGAGAGTGAAATTGAAAAATTGTCTGCTCAAATTTTGAGTGAAGTTCAGAGTTTTTTTTTTAAATAATTGACCAACCGTATAATTGCTTTTCATGGTTTGGAAATCTTAATCCAATGCCAAAAAATTCTGCCACACCAGTAGTAAGTTTAAATAAACAACTTTTTGACAATTTCTAGGGGTTCAAGAGCCAAATAAAATAAGCAAAACCTTTGAATTCAGCTGTGTGTTATATGCTCGATAAGTAGATGACACTGCTTTAAATCTGATTGATTATTAAAGTGTAATATTAAGAGTGAAAATAACCATAAAAAGGTCTTTCTGTGAAGAATTAAATTTCATTTGGTTACAGCGATTTTCTTTGTCCAATTGGGAAAAGTACCCGTACCGGTCCAATTGGGAAAAATGGAGTCGTGAAAACCATTGGGAATTTTTTGGACAGCAATTGGGAAATTTGAATTTTTTTCGTAATTGGGAAAGTGCCGTTTACCGGTACTTTATAAAGAAGGAAAAAAATCGCTGCGGTTATGTTTGTATCCAATAATCAATCAATTAAGTTTGTACAAACATGTGGTTGGTTGCATTATAAATACAAGGGGGGGTATTCCATGATCAACAGAGCTTCCATTATTTACCAACATTTTTTGTCAATCAAGCCTGCCTTTCAGTCAAAAGATCCTAGTTGCTTGTTATCAAAATGTTGTTTTTTGATAACAAAACATTCAGGGCAAGCAGATTAAACTGAAGAGCAATTGGATGGCCAGGCCTTCTTGTCCTGCAGGGCCATTAAGGCATATTGCTACTGTCATCCCTTCTTAATCCAGGGTGGTCTAACAACATTCCTAATTTCCCGCTACATGTCTTAAATAGCTACCCAAATTTTCATAAAAGTAAAAAATAAACTGAAGACCCAATCTCAACAGGAGGGTATCGCTTGATTTTAAATCGGGCTTTATTATTTTATCCTAGTCATGGATTAGATAAGGGTTTATGAATAACCAAAGCTGATTATTTTCATTACCAGGTTGCAACTGAGAGTCTGAGACAATTAGCCAATTGATAAGTTGAATGAGCATTAAGATACCATTTTAATGTTTTTGTTTTGAAAACGTGAAAACAGAAAGTATGAAGTTTCTGATCAAATATATGTTTTCACTATTTTAAGAAGAATTGTATTATAAACTTAAAATTGAAAATAGAAAGCTTATTTGTTCAATTTTTTTTAAGCAAGTATTTATTTTGGGACCAATAAATGATGTAAATCATGAGTTTGTAACCCAGCCAGAAAAATCACACTGGGGATTGAACCTGGGACCTCCCTGTTGCAAGGCAGACATTGCTCTAAAAGCTAGCTCATAAAGCAAGGCAGTATAAGTTCTCCTTATACCGAGCCCTGCTACACACACCCACTCCAATTGTAAAATTCTTTCACATTTGTTACTTCCACAACATTTGTGGGACGTCTGACACACATGGTGTTTTTTTTTAACCTTGGGTGTCCAAGTAACTAAGTCAGACAAATCCCGGATTACACTGGAGATTGAACTCCGGACCCCAGGTTGCAAGGAAGACACTCTACCGCGTCGCTATAAAAGCTAGCTCATAAAGCAATGAAGTATAAGTTCTCCTTATACTGAACCCTGCTACACATTCATTTTTACATTTTGTATTGCAAAAAGAGTATAACAAAAAGTGTGCATTCAATTTTGAGAATACTCTTAATTTCATCACAAAGGTCATGTGTAGTTTTGTAGTGGACGCCCCCTTACACAAAACAGCCTCACATTCCTTCCTATTTTTTTTTGTGGGGGGGGGGGTAAACCTTGCTTAGTCTTTTTAAAAAGTTTTGAGAGTTGAATTAATTTAATAAAGCATTTGATTTACTTATTTTTAACACGTTTTCATGAATATTTTGGGTGTAATTTAACGGCACACTATATACATCCGAATGATTTTTATCCGAAATAGATATACACTTAGATACATTCAGTCAATTTAAATTGTTTTATCACACACATGCAAATACTTATCACAGTTTTATGCATACTAAAATTCCAGAACAATAAAATGATCGCTTATTTTGACAAAAATGATGTAAAATTTGTAATCGGCATTTGCTTCTCACGATATTCAAGGGCGCTGCCATGTTTATAAAATTGCTTGATTCGTGTCATGTAACCGATAGGTAAAACTAAATACCGTATATGACTCATATCCGCGCACATGACTGAAAAGACCGAACAAGATTTTTTTTTATATATAACGTTTTTTACATGAAAATCTTTTTAATATGGTAATAGGTGCTACCTAATTTACGGGCAAAAGCGTATCTTATAACCATGTATTTTAATAAATATATGGACATAATTGTGTACAAAACATTACGTGTGTTTCAATAAGAAAGTAATGCATCCACAAAAATAAACCTCTTTTTTTGCTTGATGAAAAAATAATTTTACATCTGCCAAGCTTTAAAATCCAATTTATTATAATTGTGTGCTTTTTTAGCCTGTGGAATTCAAAAATGGTTCAGTGGCTGCAGCGTAGTGGATATGGTGTCCGCTTAGCGACTTGGAGGTCTCGGTATTGATCCCTTAAGAGGGAGTGTTCTTTGTATCACATAAAGACACCAAGAACTTGTCCTACCCAGGGAACAGACTTTTTCATCATATGTCTCAATTCAACCAAAGCTGGCTAAAGCTGTTGATAACATAAAGTCATGTGATGTGTCAAATTTATTTTGATTGACATGATTATCAATTTATAATTATGTGAAACTGAAGGACAGCATACTTTGTTTGCAATAAAAATATTTCATAAATACAGGTATCTCGCAGGGTTTAAAAACGAGATGTTTTGTAGCAATTCATAAATGCCAGTCTTAACTGCATACACTTAGTTTGTAGCTGTATAGTAACATTTGAATGCAAACAAAAGGAATGTTATATCCATATTTTTTATTTATACATTCTAATAACACATACAACAAATATAGATATATCAGTTATCATATGAGCTTATTTATATATCAGTGATGGTTTTTCTAGACTTAGCCGCTAGCAGAAGCATGTAAATGATGTATGCATATTCAGTACAAAAGGTATATGGTAATGTATGGCGATACAAAACACTTCACATCACTTATTTGCACATACACGAATAATAACACAAGAAGAAATACTAAAAACTGTCATTTACTTACAAGAATATTTACATACATTTATTTACAAAGTGATGTTATCTCTTGAAAAACTCTGGAATCAATGACTTACTGGTATATATCATAAACAATTCAATGCATACACTAAATATATGAATACTGTTAAGATCGACTGATTTTTTTTCTTTTTTTCTTGATCCTATTATTTTTTAAACTCCAAATTCAGGTATCAAGCGAATATGACCTACCGGCCAGAACACCGCTTTTAGGAACACACGGTATGTCTATTAAAATGCTCTGTTTTGAGGCAATTAACAAAATCAGAGAAAAACATCAACATTGTCGTTCTTCGTTCATATTTTCGGTCTTTTCGTTCATATCCGCGGATATTATATATCCGTCTGTGCATCAGATTCGGTCCATCTAAAAATCTTTCATATATTAAATGAACAACCGTCTAAAAATCTTTCATATTATAAATGAACGACCGACTAAAAATCGTTCATATATTATATAAACGATTTTAGACGGTCTGAATAAGATGGACAGGCTAGCCTGGATTTCTTGCCCATGACCAATCTTTTGAACGACGGTTACATTTCATTTTCATACATTTATCTAAATAGAAACATAGATTAAGGTATTATCAATATTAAGAGCTGACACTATTTTACAAATAAAAATGCTATGATTTTGAATTCTATGTGAGAACAAACCATATTTTTATGCTTCTCGTTTGTTGCAACCGGAACTTATTTCTATATTGATATAAAGCTGTGCAAAATGATAAAAGACTACATCCATCTTTAAAAGTATCAGAAAAACACAGTGGGGAATAACATGTTGGCTTCTTGTGTTTTAAGTTCTATCTGTTCGAATCATTTGATCCGAATAGCTCCTGACTGTATCACTGAAAATTAAGGTCATACAAAATGTGGGAGCAGTGGTCTAATGGTAGGACGCTGGCTTAGGGATCGAGAGGTCCCGGGTTCGAATCCCGCCCTGACCACTGGAATTTCCTTGAGCAAGAAATTTATCCCACATCTGCTCCTCTCTNAAAAAAAAAAAAAAAAAAAATATATTATATATTATTATATATTATATATACACACAAATGATTTGAAACATTAACATTAACGGTTTTTTTCTCTGTAATTTTCGTTGAATTAATTAAAAAAGGGAATTATGTGCAGTTTCTATTGTCTGAATTCAATATGAGCATAGTATACATGTATACATTGTCCGAAGATACAACTTTTAAATTGGTTTATAAAAATAACAACGTATTACAAACTGAATTTAAAACAATGTGTTATCATTACATTGGCAATATTCGTTTCCAACTTTCATTGATCTCATTTTTTCTTCTACTTGCACTGCGTGCTACAGGGTGGCAAAGAAAGAAAAAAAAACACGCAAACATTCAATTGCAGCGTCGCGAGTTATGCAAATTATATCTATATTAAGCTTTCGCTAAACATTATTAGCATATGGAAGATAAATACATAGATTTAGCACAAACGTAGCGTTGCAACTCAGTTTCCGTCTGTAACAGATGTATTTGCATTTGTTCTTACCTTCACTTGATTTTTTGATGTACGCCTGTGTTGTCAAAATGGCATACTGAAGATAACGTTACTCAGTGCAAGCCTGACACCAGACTATGACAAAAGGCCGAGTTGTTTGATAAGCCTGTGACATTTTATGAGAAAGTAATTTTCATATAATGTAATCTTGTTAAATGTATCAACAAACTGTTAGTAAATAGATCCATGACCGTATTTAATAATACCGCTAAACGACCTTGTGGATGGAGCTTGTTGTCCATTTTTTGAAGGGGAAATACTCTGTTTTCGTCACCTAGGGTATTTTCAACTCTCAGCTATTGAAGACTTGAATGCGCTTGTCATGAAGGCTCCAACGTTTCAAGTGGTTTCTGTCTATTTCAAGACTCATAAAACGCTACCGGTACATTCAACTACATGCAATGTTTTAAATAACCCCAACACACATCTTATGTCTTATAGTTGACTGAACTGCATGGTATTGTAAACATATATGTTTAGCATGCATTTATTTTCGCTTGCGATAATTGTTTTGATTTGGAGACAGTGTACATTGATCACTAGTTCAACCGGGTGCTAGTGACAGATACATGACAGAAGTAGCCTTACGTGACGCAGATGCTGAAGTACATGTCGACAAATGATCTATGTAAACTAAGGCATTGTCTATGCGAACATACAAATAGTTACAGTTAGACGAAAACTTGCTACGTACATTTTAATCACCAATTAAACAAAGAAAAATGAATCGTAGTACAAAGTGCTTTACAAAGTAAAGAGTCTTACCATTTTGAAGAAAACAAATGAAGCCGGATAACGCTCTAACGATTTAACCGAAGAATTAAACTTCTGTTACTTCGATCAATACTTTTCCTGTTTTGACTTGACCACAGCGTTATGAACAGCACAGCTTTCTTTATCCTCTCTATATATCATGATATATATGCGAAGGTTAAAAATTCGTTATCTGAAAGTGGTTTATCACTGACGAACACGAGATGTGTATGTATATGTATTATATTTGTGTGCGCGTATATGAGTGGTGTGCGTTTCAATAAATTGAGGCTTTTGTTACAGGGACTTGTTCACCGATTGTTTGAATGACAATTGTTGAACTTTTGTCACACATTTAAACAATAAAAACACACTCTACACCAGGAAGCGAAACACCACTATGATTCATATTGATTCATATTGAAAATACATTTTCTTTTATGAGTAATCATCATAAGAAATTTATAAAGCGTTACACACGCGAAATGTTTGAATAAGTTAGAGTTCTCTGTTGTTTACGTTATATAGTTGACAAAACGTTGATTCCTTATAAAAAGTATATGCTCGGAGTAGTTTATCCGCCCGGAGGGTCGAGTGGTAAAGGCGTTTTTTTTAATTCAAATGTCAGTGGTTCGAGCCCAGCGGAGTAGACGTTTATTCTTTTTTTTTCTTTCTTCAAGTCGATTCTTGAATTGAACTGGAGCTCCTTATAGTGCCAATATTTACATTTATCATTTTAAAGCAATTAATGACGAACTTAAAAAATGCCAAAATATTTGAACAATTTCGTTTAATGACATGAATTCAGCACACTTATAGTCGGAAACATTATTGCAAAGTTTCAATGCACGGACATGGATAATCTCTTCCACGACGGTTACATTACATTCACATGTATGTGAGCACTCTGGATCAGCAGACGATTTATTGCATATTGCGGAGCATTCCGAAGATAGTCGATATCACGATTGGTATACATATGAGAGCATGGAACGACAACTCTGCATGGAGATTGCGATATCGAAAGTAGACTTGTTTCGGATTTAAAACGAAAGTAGGTGGGGCGCATCGATTGATTTTAAGCAAAACTGTGGTTAATTATTCAATAGAATTACATATGCACAGTTCAATGTTTTGTTAAGTAGATCGATGATTTATGTTTAACGGAACGGATATGTTTATCGCATATTCGTACATATAAGAAAACACAATATACAGTTTAAGACGTAATACAAAAATCAAATTTACCAAGGAAAAGGAATACATGGCGACTAATTTGAAACCAATTATAATTTTGAATGGGATTGCGTAACACGCAACAACAATCACTATCTTATATGCACTGTCAATAACGTTAATTTGGAGGACAACGTGCAGTTCATAGAACTCAGTGTACATTAAATATTTGGCTACATTCCAAACAGCACAGCTATGGATGGCAATGATGCAAGACAAGTTTCTGATACATCAAATAGACGAATACCGATGTTAAACGTGCAATACGATATGCCGACATCATCGTTCTCAGAAAATGGCGGGACAACTATTATAAGTATGCCCACACCCAAAAGTGAGGAAGCGACGGGAATGAAGGAGAACACAGAACAAGGAATACCAAATGTCAAGATCGACAAGGAAGCAATGGAGAATGAACAACAAACGGAGCCATCCATTGGCAATACGAGAGCTGACTATTGCGGTTCTCCTAAGGTTCCAGAAGACAAAGTATGTATTGATAATAATGAAGGTAAGCCAACAAGAGGAGGAGGAGGAGGAAGAAGAGGAGAAAGGGGAAATAGTTGGCATTGCGACGATCGCCACGGGCATAGGTCGAATAGACCGGGTTCAAACATGAGCAGGGAAACGAGAGAAAAACGAAACAAGGCTTATGATGATTTTGAGTATTTCTGGAATAAAAAGAGCGTGTTTAGTCAGTGGTACCCTGCACACTTTCGCATAGGTGGAATAGACTTCACATTCACGTGTGCAGAACAATACATGATGTATAAAAAAGCAGGTAGTTTTACTTGTCATTGAGGGATGTACATGTGGTAGTTAGAACATAACGTTTTTACACTTTACACAATTTATTTACGGAAAAAACATTGTTATATAAGATGTCAGTGTGTATATGGAGAGATTACATACTACTTATTATATAATATGCATTGTTATTTTATGCATCTGAACGTGAATGTCCCCAAATGTGTTTTGAATGTTTTGAATGTCGTGCGTTGCCACAAAGGCCAGACGTAACTGATCATGGTATTTCTCTTAGAGTTTAGGGTCCTATACGATGCGAACAGACTTCCCGCGCCTTGAATAAATACACTATGATCTGATATGGTTTGATGCGATACTCCCAAAATAAATTGACCGTTTACTTCATTTATTCAAGAGATCGCTCTATATTGTGCCAGAAAGTGACATTTTTCGTCCATAATATCGAATGCGATCACCGCGATGTTGAAGTACTAATATATCAGATCTGTCGCGTTTTATAACGATACACTACGATCTGATGCGATTTAAAACGATGATCTCGATTAACAATTGAGCGCATTATATCGTGTTAATCGTTAAATTGTGTAAACCTTTGAATTTGTCCAAGATTATCGAGTGACAAGATTGACTTCAAGATCTGATAAGGTCTAATAGGATCACCACAATACATTCACGATGAAGCCAACGATTTCAATCGTGGCGCCAATCATGATAGTGAAAACGAAGCATTACCATGATTAAACATTTCTTTTGAACAACTGTTTGTTGAACTTATTTACTCGTTAGTTAAAATAGCCAGAATTAAATCACGAACAATCACGGTCACTGCGAGTTTTTTTTCCAGAACTATTTGGTGACACAGATGCAATGGAGGTAATCCAAGCACTGACAGATCCAAAAGAAATCAAGGATATTGGAAGGAAAGTCAAAGGTTTAAGCTTCAAGATATGGAAAGAAAGCGCGATGGCTATAGTGAGGGAGGGGAACCTTGCAAAGGTATGTTACCGAGTATTATATATAGTGACATCCTCAAACACTTAAACAAACCAATGGATCATTTTCAAATCATGTTTTTCCCTCACTTGAGCACAACGTACTGATGTTGAGCTTTTGTTTTGTGATTACCTTTTTCATACGTCCGTCGTAAATCGTGCTTCGTGCGACGGTCCGTCGTAAACAATTCCCTTGTTAACACTACATGTATAGATGCCACATTTTTGTCCAATATTCATGAAACTTGGTCAAAACATGTGTCTTAATGATATCTTGGACGAGTTTGAAGCTGGGTTTCGTGAGACTAAACACTAGATTACTAGAGAAAATTAAAGAACAAGCTTGGTAATACTCATGAAGTTACATTTATTGTCTGCACGAACGTTGGCCAGAATATCTGTTTCTAATGATATCTGAGCCTAGGTCGAAAATGGTTCCCATCCGTTGAAATATATTGCCACAAGGGACGGGCAGTTCTTCTTATTATGCAATAGTGAAACCATTTTAACATTTCAGAAGTCACGATTTTAGTCCAATCTTGATGAATCTTGGTTAGCATATTTGTCTTAATGATATCTCGACCGATGGGTCATTTTAGGGAAGCAACTAGGTCACTAGGCCACATTAAGCAAAAAACAAGCATTTTTACATTTTAGAAGTGACAACCTTCCTGAAACTAGGTCAGAACGTTTGTTCTTATCATATTTGGGAAGAGTTCGGAAATGTTTCCAGTCCGTTAAAACATGGCTAGTAGGGGGAGGGCACTTTCCCTTATATGGTTATTTTGAAACTCTGTTGAAGTCACATTATTTGCAAAATCTTCATGAAACTTGCTCAGACCGTCATCTCAATTGAGTTCGAAAATGGTTCCGGTTTGTAAAAAAATATTGCTGCCATGAGATGTAATAGTTATCCTTGTAATTTTGGCAAAAGTGCAACCTTTTAACAGCTATTTAAGTTGTTTCTTTCTGAAGATGCGTAGAAATATTACAACCGTATTTGATTTGGAGAAAATCAACAGTTAAACATCAGGAAATGTTTTATTTCAATCTTATTTGAACTTTTATCCAATATCCAATATACGTGATATTTCAGGAGCTGTAATTGGTGTCTGTCCATTTGACAAATAAATAATTCACAAGTGACCTATTGAACTTTGTATAGACATCCTCTTTTGCAGGAGAGACAACCATACATAAATTTAAGATATTAATATCTAAATATACATTCTGTGTTGGAAATACAATCACATATCAAGTGTTATTTTTTATTTTAATGTGCATAGAAATTAAATAGTTATTTTTCATAATGAACTATTATTCTTGTGAACGCCACCTTCTGAGAATAGTTGAGTTCCTTCGGGTCTCAGGTGAGCGCCTTAGGGCCCATGGTACTCCTGGCTCAATATGATAACTAGTTAGATTGAACTGAATCTAACAAAGGTGAATGCGTATTATGAAACGAGTCACCAGTAGATATAGATCAATATCGTCGCCATATTTAACATGTGCCGTGCGTTATTGCAGGAAACAATATATAGCATTACAAGTTCCATATACTCCACTCACATTTTCTTAAACCTTTAAATTGATGAAAAAGTACATACATTGAAATCTTTCAACTAATAAGTCACTGCTCACAAACACATATACACTTAATTTACAGTTTTCACAAAATGAAAAACTGAAGGATAAGCTGATAAGCACATATCCAAAAGAACTGGTGGAAGCAAGCCCGTATGACCCAGTTTGGGGCATAGGACTCGCGGAGGATTGGGAACAATCCTATTCCAAGGAAACATGGAGAGGACTGAACCTGCTGGGATATATCCTTACCGATATCAGGAATGAGCTCATGAAAAAGAAAGGAATTATAGATGAACAAGGGGTCGTTCCAGTAAGTTTAATTCAATAATACATGTATAGTTGGCTGCAATACGCTATTTATAGTTTATAAATATTTTAAAGTAATGTTTAATAATGTTATTAAGGTTGCATCTGAAAGTTATTATTACCCGATGAACGACAGTTTCATTTTGCTCATTTATGTGTAAGATAATTATGTTATTCACTGTTTATATGATTGATTTACATTTTTTTTTAATCCTTTCACCAATATACACCAATTCATTTTTATTTTACATTTTTGTCATCAACAACATTTATTGTTTTAGTATATGTGAACACTTGGAAGAATTATAAGGAATGTTTCGTTTCCATTTACACTCGTTTATAAATAAACATAATGCACTATGCCGATAACTTTATTCAGGTTGACCTGGAGGCCTTAAAAGCACGCTATGTAGCCTCGGGGGTCAGCGACGATGGTGAACTGGAGGTTGCAAGTGTAGAAGAACAACTTTGCGTCTTAGATAGCATACAAACGCCCACGGGACCCGCGGTTGGCGGTAACGATGGTAAAGAGAGTTCGATAGAAATGGAAATGGAAACGGCGACCGACCCTGTGAAGGAAATGAACAGTGACGACAATAAAGATCGATTAGATTTCGTTTAAATGTATGGAATGTGGAACTCGAGAAAAACAAATTACTAAAAGTGAAACTCGTTATTTACAATGACATAAAATAGTTAATAACATATCTATAAAAAAACATTATGAATATCATTGAATGAGGTATGGTACTTTCAAGTTTAGCAATAACATGTATATATCTTCGTAAATAAAATCACATTGTTTAGACCGAAGAAAATTACATTTGTTTTTCAAAGAACAAAAAAACAAACTACAACAATAAACTTGAATGCTATTTTTATCAAAAATAGAAATACTTAAGTTTAATAACATTACATGTATAATACACGGGAAATAGACACTTAGTTGACATATGAGTGCACAAAGTCCGTATACATCGATCTATATTTTTAAACCACCACAATATCACACAAATCGTCATATTACAAAAAATGAAATCTTCTTTTTAAATATATGTTTTCATTAAATATTTATTTAGTAAGGAAATCAACAGATTAAATAGGACATGTAAACATAAAATGACTTCACAGATTGCAAAAACAAGGACCAGTGATTTAAATATTTACCTGAGGTTAGTATATTCAATTTGATAATACTGATTCCACTTATCTAAACATGGATGTCTTCATTTTCCTTGTGGATCTCCAAGCGTGTGAGAATCTTAATCACCCCATTACAAAGACAGATAACTCTTACTCAAACGTAGATCACTTTGTGAGGTATTGATGATTCAGCAAATCTATTATCTAGAGACTTTACCTTTGTTCACCTGATGTCTGAATTATTAATCACGTTATCTCATAAATTTGTTGGTATGAAATTATAACATATTTAAGATGGTATGGCTTTTCTAACTATGAACTAATGTGATATCAGCATTGTACTTATAATCTTCAAGCAAATTTGCTGACAAGAAGCTTAGTTTGCATAGTTTGTGATGACCAATTGTAAAAAAATGAGTGATCATGCTACTGATTATTAAACCAACACATCATGCGACCAGCAAGAGCTGATTATCTTGTGCAAGTCAATAATTATGTCAATTTAACTTAAACTATAACTTAGTCTCCATGTGTAACTTAAACCGCAAACTATTACCCAATATAAATGATGAGGGACCACAACTTTGTTAATACCGTTCCCAGATGCTACTTCACTGACAGTCTTCTGAAATATTCCCACACAAAATACAATTTACAATAACGTTAAAACTGCAAAAAACTTCAACATGGTTAAAACCATAAAAATAAGACTTTAACAAGAAAATTAAACAAAAATGAACTACATCTAACAAGAACTATTAATATATTTTTTTTTAAATTAAAGAAACAACGTCTTAAATGTATTTTACACAAACTTCTGCTCATTGAGGTTATTGTCACAAACTATTGTAGAACAAACACTGGTCAGATTTGATTTATTTATTGTAATTAAATTGATGTAAAATCAGAAATAGAATTTCATCACAACTGATCATGTATAGACCCAAACATAAACTGAAGCAATAAAGGGAGAAATCTATTGTTCCTCCTTCTGGACTTAAACATAGAGTCGTTTCCCTTAACATAAAATAATGTCTCTTCAAACAGAAGATAGTTCGCAATCTTATATCCCATTGTGTCCCTCATGTGTCGTTTCTCAACTGAAAATTGCGTAGTAACCTCCGGGATTGTATATAATGATTGTGTTCAACAACACCAAACCCGGTGTAATGTGTTCTACGCATGCTGCAGCCAATATCACACATCCGTGTAAGGCAGTCGACCGATGGACCACATACATTGGTTATGGGGCTGCATTTAGAACATCGAACGCTTCCGCTGAAATTGTAAACTCTGCTTAATAATACATCAAATACATGTCAAATTTAGTTGTTGTTATATTTTTAAAGTGAAGTGAAAAATAGTTTACTCATATTGTGAGTACTGTGTTTCTTCATGCGAATTTGTAGAAGCACAATGCTCTACAGAATGAGCCGGAAAAGTTTGTGTACAAAACCATTGTGTGTAAGGTCAACATGACCTTTCCGCGAGATTTGGTTGGGATGTGTATCGTGATTAAGATATCTTACTTGGTCTTAACGGTTAAGTATCACTTGAGTGAGGTACTCTTAAAGAACAAAATCGCAACCGCTTTCTAAATAAATTTAAATAACTTGTTGATTTCAGTTTTTTGTTCATGAATGTTCTGAATCACAAGTGTGTTCTATTTCGGTACTTGATACATACCGTACACTTATGGTATATATGCAATAGGTGACAAGCTAATAAATTCGCCATTTGTGTTTATAATAATTAAGAATTCTGAAATACGATATATCAGTCCGCTTGAATACCTTTGTGATTTAATGATGGTTAGAAACAGTGAATTATCGCTTTTCAATCACTGATATTTTCCTATAAACCACAGACAAAAATTGAATTAAATGAATTTCTTAGACACCCTAATAGCTTTTTTTTCTATTTCACGTAATACCTCTTAATGAATACTTTAACCGGAAAACCAAGAATTATGACATTTTAAGGAATTTACATTATTTGTGTTAAATAAAATTTATCATTCAAACATATTTTTTACATGCATTTATTACTGTCATAATAATTGACCTTCTCCGAATGTAAATACCATTAATGAATTAATAATTCGTATGCTCTGGTTTCTATGTCATAATATTATTCTCCGTCGTAATATTTTGCATTAAGTTACATTTATCAATGAATAATTTAACGATCACCCGATACGTAATTAAGACCACTACATCAAAAGCTTTGCATAGGGTTTGTTGCCAATGGAGACAACGTTTTGAAGCTTTATAAGGATTTTCGAAAACGCCAGTGTGATCAGTGTCTATCACTTATTGGTCTTGGAAGTCATATTCAAGTTAAGCAATTCTGTCAAAAATACTTGTACTAACAATGCAACATGGATTTCAATGTACTTCTGTTATCTACTGTGCTGCTATTCATGATCAAAATATCGCCGACCGAAGCTCAGAACAGAACGGACATTGACGATTTGTTGAAGAAACTTTTTGTTACGGATAACTACAACAAGAAAATCAGACCCATCGCGAACCAATCTTCACCTGTTGTAGTCCCGGTTGAAATCATTCTAAACAGTAAGTTTACATTTTTATACATTAAGTACAGCGTATGTTGCAATTACTTCTCTTAACTACTTTTACCGAAATTATTACTACTTCTATTTTTATTATAATTACAAACTACTACTACTTCCACAAATTAAATATGGACGTATAATTATTTAAAAAATTGCAATTACTGATCGTTCATCTTTTTTGCAGGTATAATCGAATTCGATGAGCAGAACGAGGTTTTGAAGACCGCGGGCTTTCTGAACGTCTATTGGGATGACAACTTTCTGACATGGAATTCAAGTGATTACGGCGGTATTGAAGAGATTTTTGTGGTAAATTCATCGAGGGGAACTAACACGTGCCCTAATGTACTGGTCTATTTATATTTTTACGATAAGAAGAAACATACTGTATTCGCTATTTTAAGTTAAAAATAAATACGAACACATAATAGTAAAGTGACAAACGTTCAATTTCACTCGATAAAATACACAGCACTTATTGTGGTATAAGCTTTTGTTTTACCTGCCTTAAACTGATGCAACTTATCATATGGCGTCGTCAGGCGTCGTAAAGGAAGCAACTTTTAAGAAGAAATGAGATGTTGCATTTATATATAAATATTTATTTTTTTAAGCCCCAGGATGACATCTGGAAGCCTGACTTGTCCCTTTCCAACTCATACGTATCGTTTACGGGGCTGGGTTCCGCCTTCCTGAACGTGAGGGTTGGTGCAGAGGGAGATGTGCATTGGAGGCCTATGCAGGTAGCGTTTTATAGCATCATGGATACAATGATGAACCTCTTTTGTATTGGTAACTACATAAAGTAAATAATACATGCATTACATCAAAGCCAAAGCAGCGATTGATACATATGAATCAAATCATAATTGATTGGTATTTTTTAAATTAATTTTGATTGAAAAAAATACCATTTACCACACAAGTTTTATCAACGTATTAAGACAAATCCCGAAATTTCTGAATTTAAAAGTCAGAAAAACACACTCAAAATGAATGATTAAAGCGTGAGTTGCATATGCAGTCTGGTATCAAACACTAATAAAAAATAGACCGCGATGGCCGAGGAATGTAATTCTTCCGATAGCGGAAACACTTTGACTGGTTACACGAAAAGCTCGAATCAGTTCCCTGCCGCCATTAACACAATGGTCGATTTAATTATTTTTGTTATCATTCGTATGTATGTCTATTAAGTTAGATTTTATTTACTTAAAAATTTCTGAATTATTTTATTTACTTTAAAATTTCTGACTTGAAGGTTGAGGGGATGGTCGAATAGTTGTTAAAATTTAGTACACAAAAACATTCGAAAATGGTCGACCCATTACGGATCAGTGATTCCAGTTAATAGGATGTATGTATCTGGCGAAAATATTATTTAATGTCGTTTATTCAGTTTTGAGAAATAACTTATATGTGACTTATTTGAAAAATTGTTTGGTCTATATGAAAAGCGTTCCAGACTGCAATCTCATATTATTACTGTTACTATATTCCATGTTTATGTATCAGGATTTTATGCATTTTTCAATTTCAACAGGTAATTAACAATAAACATTTTATTTGCATTCTATTGTGTGGATTTATGCAAACATTTATGCTATGTAAATGCACATATCAACGTTTATGAACGCGTTATCATGTAAATAAAAAGTAACCATTTGACAACGTAAACACAACATAACACAAGTTCTTAATAACGTATGAATGGCTCTTTCCAGGTGTTGGAATCTACGTGCTCTGTCGACATAACGTACTTTCCGTTTGATGTTCAAAAATGCGAGTTAAAGTTTACCGCATGGAGCTACAATATGGATGACGTACTGCTGAATGCAGCTGGGACCGAGAGTATCACACTGGACGAGTATAGCCCCAATAATCAATGGGACCTTGTAGATTCAACAACGAGAGAAGTCAAAACCGGTGAATCAGCGGTCATCTTTGAATTTACTTTGAAACGAAAGCCCAGTTTTTATATCCTCAACGTCGTTGTACCGGTCGTACTATTGTCTTTGCTGAACGCCGCCACATTTATCTTGCCGGTTGCCTCTGGTGAAAAGGCCGGCTACTCAATAACGGTATTTTTGTCCTTGGCTGTTTTCCTCACCATTGTCGCATCAGAGCTTCCTAAAAACTCAGAGAGAACGTCGCTTCTTTCGGTCTACCTGATGCTTATGACAATCCTCAGCACCATCATCGTACTTCTCTGTTTGACAGAAATTCGCCTTGGCAACCGAAACGTGTCCGTTACCCCCATCAACAGAGGCTTCAGGTTTCTGTACCGTGTGTCGATGATCTGCCAATGCAGACCGTGTAACAAGAGGACAAATCCGATCCAGCCTGCTATAGAGGTCAACGTGATGGACAACACGAAAAAGCAGAAAAAGGGCGAAGCGGAAGACTCTTCAGACGATGAACAGCGTCTGTCTTGGATAGACATTGTAGACGACTTGGACTTTATGTTTTTCTGGACATTTTTGGTTTTGACGTTCCTGTGCACTGTTATGATTTTTGCCATAGCTTCAATTGGCAGTAAGCAGTAAGCAATTGATAAACGAGTTTTACAAGCTTTAAACTTTAGCCTTATATGTGACAAATACGTACGAATGTATAATGCTTTTTTATATTTACGCACATTTTATTGTACTTTACTCTCAGCATGAAGTGCAAACTGTATACACTTTAAAAATCAACACACATTTTGGGTGCACTTACTACATACATTAAAAACACATAAAGTGAAACTTCAGCCGACCCAAAAGGAGACAACAACTTATTACACAAAATGGTCCTTTATCCATGACAGGGAACCAATTGCTAAACATCGCATCACAAGACAAATGCTAAAGAATAGACACACACACATTCAGCACACGCACACACATGAATAAAACTGGAGTTACCGCCTTGGAATTGTGAATGCTATAAACTGGGTGGGGGGGGGGGGGGNGGGGGTTACCTGTTTCTAGGAGCTCAAAACCTCACACTTGGCCCATAATAAAAAAAACATTATCTCAGTCAAAGCAAAATATTATCACTTAACAATACATTTTTATTTGTAACAAAATAATAACACAATTCATAACGAACGCGGGAAAACTTTTAAAAAACTTTTAACTTTCACGCACAGGGGTTAATGCCGTAATATTTTATGTTTATTTAACATTAAATGTGAAAAATTTATTTGTGAAATTGTCCACAGTTGGTTTTTGTAAATTTATAAGTCTAAAAAAATAAAAAGAAAAGGCGAGAAATGATACACTATATCGTTCATGACAAAATACACATTTAATGAACACCTGATACCATCCAAAATTTGAACTTGTTTAAAACATATGCATTATAGAGCTGTCATTAGTGTTACGAAATATCAAAACACACTGGGACAGCCTATTTCCATAAGATAAAACCTTGCATCCGGACACTGGCGGCGAAATTAAACGTTGTGTCGGCGCGCGTGGCAGCGTGCAGTCGGGCATAAAGTGTTCGGAAAATGTATTGAACAGTTAATGTGGATGTCGGATGGGTCGTTGGCTTCATACAACACACACATGACATAAACCTAATCAGTATATCAGTACAGAGTGTCAATTGAAAGGGCGTTGATTTTTTTTTTGATTTGTTTTAGTTTAAACCTATTTATTTTAGCTCGATTGTATTTAATTTTTCTTACTACTTATTTGAAACGCTCTCGAGGCAGTTTCCTGTGCCCATAACCAGAACTTGGTGTCTTTGGGGATATCAAAAGAACGCCCCCACAGTGTGGATATAATCCGTGACCTCCCGATCGCTAGGCGGACACCATATCCATTACATCACGGCGACCTATTGCTGAAGCGTTAATAATTAAATAACAAAAAATATGTTTAAAAAAAGATATACGGCGTAGATGTGAATATGTTTGTGTTTGGTTAAAAACGATCACAACTAAAATTAATAAGATGAAAGACTTATGACTTATGTCGGTGGTGTATTTTTTTTAACAATTCTTATCCGCATTATATCTATATACATTTAAATTGACGAACGAAGTTAACAATCTTATCGGAGACCCTACTCAGAGATGTAAACGCCCTACGAAGGCTAGTTGTCCATCACAACACTTGAGCTCTACATTTATTCATTAAAAATTGGTTCAGCCACTCGAAGAGTATCCGTGTATGACGGTGGTGGCCGATCAATATCGGAATATGGTCTTTTTGTAGCTCATGTTTCAAATCTGTATTTTATTGTGCAAATGAATATTTTACATTTAATACGTTTATTAGAAGACCGAAATACATTTTTTTTGCGAACAAACAGTTAGCCTATTTAAGCCTAGTGGACTCTCCCATCCTTCTAAATTGGATCAATATATTTCCAAAATGAGGGATGTCTATTATATTCATTTCAATATTTTGAATATTTCTTACAGAAATTCCTTTAAGCAAACAGCGCAGACCCTGATCAGACGCCGCATGATGCGGCGTCTCATCTGGGTCTACGCTGTTTGCCGAGGCCTTTTTTCTAGACGCTAGGCATAAATGGGTTAACACAAATTAGACACCGATATTGACACTTTGACAATATTACCGTAAGTTGTATTTAGTGCAAAGACTACACGGACACGTATACTCGAATAAGTTGCAGAACAAAAAAATGTGTCTAGGTCTTCTATAAACAAATATTTATAAAACATATTGGGGATTTCCAAACGGATAACATCCTTAACGCTATAATGCAAAGCAAAGATCGTCAACTAGTTTTTTTATATTATAAGTAAACACGTTTGAAGTCAAGGCAGAACGTTTTCTATTTTGCTAAGACTATGTATTTTTAACAAATGCGAAAATTCCACTTATCCGGGCCTTCTGGGCCTTGAGGACTAGATGTATTATTTTTGTGTTTTCTTTTTAAAATAATATGATTAGAAAATCTGTTTAATAAACAATACTTATACAATATATTACCCGTTTCAGTCCGTTCAGCAACATAAAAACATAAATATGAAATATTTGTTTTTAATTGTGTGTTTAGTTGGATGTTTCGCCGTTTCAAACAGTTATTCTGTCATATTACGGCGGTCAACTCACGCTTTTCCTTGGTTAAGTGATGTGTCAGAACTAAGCGCACACACATATTCCAGTAGATGATGATCAGAGTTTATTTCCAGGTCCTGCCGGCCTCTTCACGAGGTCTTTATGGTCCGACCTGGTATTCCAGTAGATAACAACTGCCCTGCTTATATAGGGAGCGGGGGATAATGGCCGTAGAAAAGGATTTTATGACCCCTAAGTTATGTTTTTGGGCCGAAATTCGAATCCACGATTCTCGGATTTTTAGTCCAGCGCTTTACCAACTGATCAAGCCTTCCCGGTGACATTGAATATACATGTAATTGAAATAATACTTTAAGCATGATAAAAGAAACATAAACACTATGATACTATTCATAATTGCGTGTTGACACTCGCTAAAATTCGGAATGTGAAATTCGTCTGTTATGAAATAGTGATTCAGATAATAGCGTTTGGTGCGTTCAGAATAACAATTATTGAAATATTAGTCTCGATGAGTAAACAATGCGAGTATTATAGATATTTGAATAAGATTATTAAATTGGTTACAAGACAAACAGTAATAATAAATTGTTTTATTATATCTTGAACCACCGATCCTTGAAATGAAATACGATATTTAACACTTAACGGTGTTTATCGTTTGTTAATTAATGAAGAATAAGTTTGTTTAAGATCATAGAGTCGTTATTATTGGACACCCCATATGATATTTTATTTGTAAATAGTGTCTAACGTTATATAACGTTTATTGATGACACACCAGGGTATGCGCAAATATTGTGTTTCATTGAGTGCGTGATATTTTGTTTGAAGGAATGTCCGAAAATACAATAGCATTTATTTATCTACGGCCAGCTTCCCAAACAAAACCAAAACAATATTTCTTTGTATAAAACTCATTATAGTGAAGTACAGAAGCATAAATTTACCTCTTTTTCGCAAATTTACACACATATAAGTGTGTGTGTGTGTTCGTGTGTGTTGGTGCGTGTGTGTGTGTTGTCGATCAACTTTATAACAGTTTCAAATCACTCACTACAGTAAGTACAAGCGGAAATCAAAGTTATCGTATACTTTAGCAGGAAAAACCATAACTGTTTTATTTGAGTCTTATTTTCTTATTCAATACCCTTTAAATAAGGAAACATTGCATTCATTTCCTTTTAACAAAAACAGGTTAGCGAA
This sequence comes from Dreissena rostriformis, assembly GCA_007657795.1. Taxonomy (NCBI): domain Eukaryota; kingdom Metazoa; phylum Mollusca; class Bivalvia; order Myida; family Dreissenidae; genus Dreissena; species Dreissena rostriformis. The sequence continues at coordinate 61,530 of VMBQ01003038.1, forward strand.
AAACATTAATGTTCATAGTAATTCCACATAAGTAAATCAGGCACCCAAGACACATAAAATACACTAAAGTACTTACTTCACGTTAAAAAAGGGAAATATATAAACGTAAGATATAATTAAACTGAATGTATGCATCGAACGGAAACTAAAATCAACATTATGTGTATGGTAAATAAAGACTTGACCTGGCCACTTGGTATTAATGCAACATTGTATCTTATACTTGTCAAACACAACATTGAATATTCTGATTACGATTATCGGCTACGTTCTTTGTAACGAAAATGAGAATATAGGGCTTAAATGAGTGTGTTGATTTATTAATCACTTCTTTGAAATTGTCCCGAATCGATTTTAATATCGTTACTCTAAACAAACCAATTTCAATTCGACTCTCTTAGATGGACACCATATCCACTACGCCACGGTAAACTATATACTTTAAGCAGTACAAGTACAGCCCAACTGTTGCTCAAAGTATGAGTTACCTAGATGCGACACGTTGACACGGCTACATCTCATAGTTGATATTTCAAACTTGTAAAACGTGACGATTTTGTTTAAATATATGCACGTGAACAATATTGGGACGATATGGTTCTAAGATGTAACAATTTAGAATGCATTTTTTGAAATCGATGTTCACGTGAACAATATTTGGACGACAAGGTAATACGATAAAAAACCTTTCTTCACTCGTGGGATAAATTTAAGTACACAATCACACTAACATAGTTTTCTCTATATTACGTATTTGAGCGTCCATTTGCAATCAAACAATAATGTTCAACGATACCACAAAAAAAAAATCATGGATGAAAAGCCAGTATCATTAACGTGATCATTATAAGTCTCAGATTTAAAACATACTGATTTTAAGCAACCAATATCTCGAAAGACTAAGCTTAGAAAATGATGTTTACAACTAACATCGCACTACGTCAATTTTTAGTTTATGCCGAGAACTTTCGCGCGTTTGAATTGACTACGTTACAATGTTTATTAAATGTGCAAATAGAACCCCCTCCCCCCACACATAAAACGTATACAGTGTATATATAGAAAAAAAATTAATAAAGTGTGCAGTCCATATTAAAATTGCCTATTGGCTCGTCCAATATGTTATGTCAGCTGTGTACTCGTCTAAATATGTCAATGCATTGTACACAGCTTATGACAAAGAACGTCCACTTATTCATCGATATTGTATGCACCTATATTTATACTACTGCTACTGTTTCTTTCCCTACGAATCATATTGATACTAATGACTAAGCAAGGCATTAAACAGGAAATAATATGTCGTTAGTGTAAATAAGTTATGTTGGTATTGTAAGTATGTTCTATTCCATTTGTTCTTAAGATTAATAGTTTTCAAAGCTGCAATTTTCCACAAGACATCTTACTTGATCATTCAATTGTAGAGGATTCACCTGGCAGCTGTGGATTTGATGTCCCACATGCTGTTTGGAGTGTTATATGTCAGATGGATGTTTTTCGAGTTTTGGTAGAGGGTCACGTCTGACTTGTAATAACTCCTTGTAAACACCAAAGTACATGTTTGGACGTCAAATGGAAAGTACCCGATGTCGACGTCACATGTTGACTGAACCACCTGTAATGGAAATCTAAAGATGCTAAGAACACACTATTGCACAGATTGTATGTATGTACCATAGAATAAGCGGTACAGTTGCAAAGCTCAAAGTACAAACCATTTTAACACAAATGTAAGTCCATCTGACCCTTTGTTAGTATGTTTGTAGTGTTCCACAAGGGACTTTACACAAATGTATAAAGAATAATGTATGTAGTATGTGCTTTTATTCTATAGATCGCATAAAATATATATTTTTTATCATATAACATGATTGTGGTGTTCCGTTGGGTTGTATCGCACGAGTGAATTGAATGATTGTGTAATCCACATGCCAACAGGGCGAGTAGAATTCGATGTCACACAATCAACGAGTGCGATAATGTCGTCGGAACGCCACGGTCATGTAATATTCCATTTAGTTAAACCTATTTATTTTAGCTCGATTGCATCGTAAGCCTAAGGATTATTTGAAACTCTCTTCCTGGGACTAGAACCAGTACTTGGTGTCTTTGGGGGAGATCGAAAGAACGCTCCCACTGTGGGGATCGAACCCGTATCCTCCCGATCGCTAGGCGGACACCATACCCACTACGCCACGGCGACCTCTAATTTTCCATTTATAACATGCCTCTTCATGATTAAAACACATCGAACATATTATTTCAAACAACGATGTTATTCGAACACGATACAGTCACATAAACGAAATAAAAATAACATGTTTTGAAAAAAACGCTCATGAAAACATCATAATTATCACATACACATTTGAGATAGTGTTTTGTGCGTGTCTTACGTTAAATCGAGATTTCCCCAATGCTGCTTGGGAAATGTATGAAGGTTTACAGTTCAGAACACATAACAGTAGTCCGCTTGCCCAGCCTTTGGATACGAAAACGGATCTCGCAATGTGAAATACGGAATAACTTTACAGTAACTTATTTTGTGTGTGTGGAAATACTTCATTATTAAAGTAAGAATATCTGTACTTATGAATTAAAAAGTTTCACACTTAATATCTTAAATGAGGATAATCTGATATTCGATCTCTTCGATAAAGGGACAAGGTACATTAAGGGTCATTATTTGCCTTTATTCAAATGATTTTTAACCTACTATCAACATAAAGAGCAGAGAGTCATCTTTTCAAAAGGATACCAAGATACTCCTCCGGTACTTGTGACATGGAAATTAAGGTGAGGTGATCCCAGACCAGTGAAGGAATTCACGGAATTCTTAAGTGCCATGTCCGGCTTCCAAATGTTATCTTGTGGCTGTAAGTAAATATTGATAACAGCCATGTTCAATCGTAATTTGGTGTCTCAGCTGTACGGTGGCATAGAGGTGACATTCAATCCTCTTTTTTTTTTAATTGCACTCCTCTTTTTTCTATCTCGAGGGAACGACTAACTTACTCGTGGGAACGAGTAAGCTATCTCGTGCGAACGACATACTAACTCGAGGGAACGAGTCATTCCGGTTATTACGTTCAATGTTCATAATAAAACGAATCTGAAAGACATTATGATGCAGTTATTACGTTCAATATTCATAATAAAACGGATCTGAAAGACATTCTGATGCGGTTTTTACGCTCAATGTTCATAATAAAACGGATCTGAGAGACATTCTGATGCAGTTTTTACGTTCAATGTTCATAACAAACGGATCTGAAAGACATTCTGATGCGGTTGTTACGCTCAATGTTCATTATAAAACGGATCTGAAAGACATTCTGATGCGGTTATTGCGTTCAATGTTTATAATAAAAAGGTTCTGAAAGACATTCTTATGCGGTTATTACGTTCAATGTTTAAAATAAAACGGATCTGAAAGGCATTCTGATGCTGTTGTTACGTTCAATGTTCATAATAAAACGGATCTGAAAGACATTCTGATGCGGTTATTGCTTTAAATGTTCATAATAAAAAGGGTCTGAAAGACATTCTGATGCGTATATTACGTTCAATGTTTATAATAAAACGGATCTGAAAGACATTCTGATGCGGTTATTACGTTCAATGTTCATAATAAAAGGGGACTGAAAGGCATTCTGATGTGGTTATTTCGTACAATGTTTATAATAAAACGAATCTGAAAGCCATTCTGATGCGGTTATTATGTTCAATGTTCATAATAAAACGGATCTGAAAGACATTCTGATGCGGTTATTAAGTTCAATGTTCATCATACAACGGATCTGAAAGACATTCCGATGCGGTTATTGCGTTCAATGTTCATAAGAAAAAGGGTCTGAAAGACATTCTGATTAGATTATTACGTTGAATGTTCATAATAAAACGGATCTGAAAGACATTCTGATGCAGTTATTGCGTTCAATGTTTATAATAAAACGGATCTGAACGACATTCTGATGCGGAATCTACGTTCAATGCTCATAATAAAACGGATCTGAAAGACATTATGATGTGGTTATTACGTTCAATGTTCATAATAAAACGGATCTGAGAGACATTCTGATGCGGTTTTTACGTTCAATGTTCATAATAAACGGATCTGAAAGACATTCTGATGCGGTAATAACGTTAAATGATCATAATAGAACGGATCTGAAAGACATTCTGATGCGGTTTTAACGCTCAATGTTTATAATAAAACGGATCTGAAAGACAATTTGATGCGGTTGTTACGCTCAATGTTCATAATAAAACGGGTCTGAAAGACATTCTGATGAGGTTATTACGTTCAATGTTCATAATAAACGGATCTGAAAGACATTCTTATGCGGTTTTAACGTTCAATGTTCATAATAAAACGGATCTGAAAGACATTCTGATGCGGTTTTAACGTTCAATGTTCATAATAAAACGGGTCTGAAAGACATTCTGATGCAGTTATTACGTTCAATGTTCATAATAAAACGGATCTGAAAGACAGTCTGATGCGGTTGTTTCGTTCAATGTTCATAATAAAACGGATCTGAATGACATTCTGATGCAGTTATTACGTTCAATGTTCATTATAAAACGGATCTGAAAGACATTCTTATGCGGTTATTACATTAAATGTTCATTGCAAAACGGATCTAAAGACATTCTGATGCGGTAATTACGTTCAATGTTCATCATAAACCGGATCTGAAAGACATTCTGAAGCGTTTGTTATGCTCAATGTTGATAATAAAACAGTTAGTGCGTCAGAAAAGTTCAATCTAGTCACATGGTATAAACTCTGTCACGTGATTTACAGTTTCTGGTACCAACTCTGTCACATAATTAAACGTTTCTGGTATCAACTCTTTCACATAATTACACGTTTCATGGCGAGTTCTGGTGACATCTACCCGAATTTCATACCACAAACAACACACACTCAATTATATTCAATATTTGAATTTTTTTTTCTGATAGATATAAGATAATTAGAGATTATTATTTTTGCCATAAAATATTGTTTAAATATATGCAATACAGTTCGATAAAAGATTACGTTTATTTTGGCTTTATATTATAATATTTTATTTATATATCACATAGAGCATTACTATGTGAACGTATACATTGTACTGTACAATTATTATAAACCTTTATTAATTACAGTTGTCCTAATTATCTCAAGCCAACACAATACAATTAATGGCTTTAATGATAGTGATCATAAATAATTTGATGGAAAGCAACACAATAAAATCATAAAAAGGACAACATTGCTCTGATTGTCCAGAGTGTCGCAAAGTATTGAAATCAAATAACGGTCTTTAGAAAACGGCCATACATCTTATCGGATTAAATCTTATCGGATTATGTTGCCCAGCTTATGCTTGATTGGCAACTGAAGAAGATACGTGCATATGACACATCAAATGCGAAGTACAATTTGTAATCATTTAAAGCAAATAATTGCAGACATGTACGCCATGTACATGGTTCGCAAACATTTTTTCACAAAAACAACTACAACCAACAGTAATAAAAGCTCTTAACGATGTTGAACAAAGTTACTAAATTGTTTCAGAAAACTGGCCGTTTTTTTGCCTTCATTTAACAATAATGTGAACAACATTTTGTAATGTCACTATTGCAGTGGGAAATCAATAACTCATAAATACAAGTTAAACACTTTCCCATTAACATCAATTAAAATATTCCGCTTATTTAATGTACCATAAAATTTTAACTAATAGTAAATTTAAACCGGTATTCCGTTTTCTCATTCAAATGATGAATATCAGGCTGACAATTTAAACCTATAAATTAAAGCCTGAATGAAAAAAGGACATATAACAATAATATAAGCAAAAACGACATTACTTAAAAGGCCCATCCTCTTATCAGTCTATTCAATTTGTACAAGTTGTTTCAATGAATCTTACTCAAGAAATGAATAGAGGAATAGATCATTATTACAATTGAATACATGCGATTTGCGTGTAGGTCGGTACATAATTACCGAGTGAAAGTTGAAAAAGGTCCAAAGCCGAGTGGTTATTATTGGTGAATAGTTAATTGGTGAATTGGTGCAATTCCTACTTGAATCACTAACATTAAAACAACTTCAAAAGGACGGTATAAATGACTTTTCTAATCAATAAAAATGTCTTGTTGATAATGGAAAATTATTTCCCTAACGTATTCCACTTGTGCAATTTTGAATTTAAATCTTGTGTTTGAAACATTTTTGGACATGTAGTCTGCATAATTAGCTAAAGTGATTATTACTGACATTGTAATATTAACAAAATTACCCCTTCACTTATAAAATCTAAAAAAGGACGGTGTAATGATAATGTTTCAATACAAAAAATATATTTCTTGAGATGACATATAAACTATTATATATGAAACTCGTTCACATTTGATATTTAAATTATTAATACGAAAAGTATTGTTTGAAATACACAGTTCTTCATGTTCCTATTTAATTCTATAATTGATTTTGATGGATTAAAGGACACATCAATTGTGGATATTTCGTATGATTTATGGAGGTAAATCGAATCCAAAATAGTTGTGAATACAGTAAATGTTTGTGTATTTGGAAGTATAGTGTCCATGTTAAAACTTTTTGTGTATCCAACATAATCATATGGAGAATACGTTATTTTAGTAAACATAAATATTATTTATAAGAATTTCCTTTTATCATTATCCGGTTTGCGCAGCGGTTGGTACACGCGCTTCTGATCTGGACTATCCGGATTCAATCCCCGCTCCCGGCGCATGTGAGCTTGGTTTGTGGTCGCCATACCGCACAGTTTCCTCTGGTTACTGCGATTTCTACCCGCAGCAAAATACGCCTAATGTGAATATCTTTCAGTTAAACTAACTACCGGTAGCTGGAGATCGCATCTTTAATTTTAAATTCGTCCCAACTTCAAAGAATCTTACATTACATAGCTAGAAGTCCTGGGGCACTCACATTGTCATTACAAAATACAGCTTTATCTGCGGAAGAACCTCATACAACTCGAAACACACATAACCATATTTGAAAATTGGTTTTTCAAGAAACATATGAGTTTTATTGGTATAGATTTGTTTTAAACATCATACAAATATTCCCCTAGCAAGATAATTATGATTGCGTGTAAAAAATATAAGTCAATATGAGTCAAATAGGTTCTTTTATACTGTTTACATAACTTGATTCATGGATATTCTTCCGCATTCATTTTTTAAGAAGTATTTGATTATGTTGCTTCTCTTTGGTTTCCCGGTGGCAAAGGAATGCACGATATCGGCGATGTCAACGATAGTAAAACTTATAGAAGCTGCAATTTAGTTTCGCTTTGAATTAGTTGATACCAATTTATTATAATTTCCCAATATTTATTTAGCTTGCACTTTTTCTGACGCCGCATCTGTAATTCAGTTATTATATTTAATGAAGCAACAACGAAACAATAAATCAGTATTAAACAAATCAATATGAACACGAGTATCAAATATCTTCCCTAACAAGTCAATATTACCAGTTTTAAAGCCCCATCAACACTCGAAATCAACGGATATTTCGTACAATATTTCAATAATTTTAACCCATAAAGCAATCAGTGTTAAACATAGCAATTGATAAAATTTCAACGCTAGATGTGGTCTGGTAGCATAGATTGAACAATAAATATATAACAAAGTGCTTATTAGATGACTATGTGGTTACCAAGCACAGTCTTTATCCTTACATTTGAATGGCTTTAGTGGTTAGTGGGATGCGGCTAACAGAAATATAACAACAGCGCTTAGTATGGTCAATAGCAAAAATAATATAAACAACAGAAAATCCATTGAATCAACGATATCGATCCAGTTGACATCTTGAGAACAACCGGACATTTCCGGTTTTACTTGGTTACGTCTGCATCTCTTGCACCTCAGAATGTTAGCTAATTTATACACATTCAAGAAGCCGTTGCCGATAGGGTGTTCCGTCGTGTTGCGGGTGGCTATTCGCGCTTCTACAAGACACAGAGCCACAATAAGCGTGCTTGAAGCGGTCATGAGGATCAAGAAGACGGACAGCAAGGAGACGCTATCGGAGTTCGTGGGCAATGACGCGGCGACGATGGTTAGAAAAACGGCCAGTGAGAGGAATACGGTAACTGAATAGCTGGCACGCTCACCCGACGTGATGGGAAGTACGAACGAAAACGTGTTCAGGATGGACAGGAAAATGACGGGAACGATGATGTTGATGATGTAGAATCCAGGTTTTCGTTTCAACGTGATCTCAAACACAACCTCTGAGTCTTCTGTGTTGACCTCTCTGTATCAAAGAAATAAAACGAAAAAAAAAATACATTAAAAATATGTGATGACGTTAACAATTGTGTCGTGTTCTCTGAAATCTGGGCATAATGCTTGTGCGTAAAGTGTCATCCCAGATTAGCCTGTGCAGTCCGCACAGGCTAATCCGGGACGACACTTTCCGCCTAAACTGGATTTTCGCTAAGAATAGACATCATTTAAACGAAAAATTCCATAAAAGCGGAAATTGTCGTCCCTGATTAGCCTGTGCGTACTGCACAACCTAATATGGGATGACAATTTACGCACATGCATTATGCCCAGTTTTCTCAGAACGCGACACAATTATCATAATCCACTGTTTCTTGTTCATTGTGAGACCGATCGACTCGACTGCCCACATGCCAGCATTTAAATTGTATTTATGCTAATCGTCTTTTAACAACATGTGTTATATATGTTTATATCATACAATTGTTTCCTTGCGTACAATCTGACCTTAAATAGTCAACCGCCTTGGAAGCGAAGGTGCGTACAATATACTGTATTACGTATATCATGCTGATTATTTCCCAGCCAATATCTCGAAAAGACTTTTCGAGATATTGGCTGGAAAAAATCAGCATGTTTTAAATATGAGACTTTTTATGGTCACGTAAATGCTACCGAGTTTTCATGTACTTTTTGTAGACTTGGACATAATTGTCTGATTAAAAACGGACGCTCAAATACGTAATACAGAATATGGTACGCACTTCGCTTCCAACGCGGTTAAATATTAAAGGTCTAGTACATACAATGATGTTAACAACTAACATTGCACAACGTCAATGTTTAAGTTTGTAAGGTGAACGCTCGCGCTTTTCATCGGACTTAACGTAACAATTTTTACTAAATTTGAACATAGAACATAAAACACATACAACGTATATATAGAAAATATTATTTAACAAAGCTGGCATATCCACATTTAAATTGCCTATTGGCTCGTCCAATTTGGTATTTCAGTTGTGTGCTAGTCAAAAACTGTTTGATGCATTGTATGACAAAGAACAAAATGCTTTCATAATGTTTGGCTACGTTTCGATAAGTTGTATAGTGAAGAAGCCAACATTTGATACTATTTGCACATGTTTGAATACACGTCCACTTATTCATCTTAATGTTCTGCACCTAGATTTATACTACTGCTACTGTGTCATACCCGACTAGTGTTGCTTATGCTAAATAGATTTTAAATAAATAAACGAATCATATTGATACTGTTGATTCAGCAAGGTATTAAACAGGAAAAAGTATGACGTTTGTTTAAATAAGTTATTTTGGTTTTGTAATTACTTTCTGTTCCATTTGTAACATTTTTTTGTAAGATGAATAGTTTTGAAAGCTGCACTTTACAAGGCATGCATTTACATGGAGCATTCGATTAATAGACGATTTACCTGGCAGCTGTGGATTGGATGTCCCACATGCTGTTTGGAGTATACTGTGACAGATAGATGTTTTCCGAACTTTGATAGAGGGCCACGTCTAACTTGGTATAACTCCAAGCGGTAAACACCAAAGTACAAGTTTGGACGTCAAATGGAAAGTATCCGATGTCTACGTCACATGTTGACTGGACCACCTGCAATAGAAATTGTAAGATGCTAAGAACACAATAGTGTGCATATTGCATCAACTTTTGAACATACTCTTGATTATATGTACCATAGAATAAGCGTTACAGAAGCACTATATTAAGTAAGCTTATTAAATTACACCATAAGTCAAAATAGTAAGCAATCTCATACAAATTTAATAATAACGTAAGTTGTCGCTATTAGTGTATAGCATAGAAGCGTCAGAATGGAGATGATTTTAAAGAGATTGCAAAGAATTGCCATATGAAAAAACGCTTCAATTTTCCCCGTCAATAAACAGGAGATATCCCGTTCAAGAGACTAGACGCTCCCTTGTCTTTCAATTGCCCTGTGTAAAGCACCTAGTTCTTCTCATTGCCATGCGAAAAACGAGTTTGTAGGTTAGGCTTGAGTCGGGGATCGGACCTGAGATCGTGTAGTGCTAGCATCAGAGTGTTGCCCATCAACCATGGACCCGCTCACGACCAGACTATAGTGCTTTTAAAGCCCCATTAACACTCAGCATCAACGACTAGTTCGTAAAATATTTAATAAAATAAAGTTAAAACCTATAAAAAAAATCAGTGTTCCTCATAGCAATAGCCAAAATTGCAATGCTAGATGTGGTCTTATTTACATAGATTAAATAAGATACAAAATGCTCTTTTTTTGTGACACAAAAATTCAACACATGTTCATGTACGAAGTTACTGTTCGTGTGTCGTATGAAAAGATAGCGTTGCGGGAAATTAAAATGGAATATATTGTACAAAAAAAGAGAACATGTTGTATCTTGTTAAATCTATGTTTCCAGACCACATCTAGCATTGAAATTTTGGCTATTGCTATAAGAAATACTGATTTATAATGGGTTAACTTTATTTTACGAAATATTTTACGAAATATTCATAGATTTTTAGTGTTTATGTGGCTTCAAATGGCCAATTACCAACAGGATGAGTAGAATTCAATGTCACACAATCAACGAGTGCGACACTGTCGCCTGAATGCCATGGTCATGTAATATTCCATTTATAACATCACGATTAAAACAAATCGAACATATTATTTCAAACAATGGTTTTATTTGAAATCGCTACATTCACGCAAACGAATTAAAAATAACATGTTTTGAAAAGACGCGCATGAATACATCATATCACGTAAACATTTGAGAAAGTGTTTTGTGCGTGTCTAAAATTAAATCGAGATTTCCCAAATGCCGCAACGAAATGTATGCATGTTTACGATACGGACACATGAAGTAGTCCCCTTGCCCAGCCTTTGAACACGAACACGGATTTCGCAATGTGAAATACGGAATTACTATACAGTAACTATTTTGTGTGTGTGTGGAAATACGTCATTATTTATGTAAAAATATCTGTACGTTTGTAATAAAACAGTTTCAAACTCAATGTCTTAAATGAGGATAATCTGATATTCGATCCCTTCGTTTAAATACCAATATAAAATACCTGATAAGGATACCAAGATACTCCTCCGGTACTTGTTACAATTGCATTAAGGTGAGGTGATCCCAGACCAGTGAAGGAATTCACGGAATTCTTGAGTGCCATGTCCGGCTTCCAAATGTTGTCTTGTGGCTGTAGATACATAGATTGATAACAGCAATGTTTATGTTCATGGTTTAGAAAGCATCGGCTGTCTTCTGTTGATCGTTGATATATTGGGTGTTTCATTGAAATGATGTGGGGTTAAAAAAAAGATAGCATATGTACGGTATTATGTGAGCTTCTACTAGTATGTTGTGTGGTAGTAACTGTATGATGAGTGCTTATCATAATATGCTGTGTGTTTGCACTAGTATACCATGTGCTTGTTCGGTGTGATATGCAGTATGTGTGTAATGTTGTGTGAATGTGTGTGTGCATGTGTTTGAAATTTGGTGTGTGTGTGTGTGTTTGCGTGTGCGTGCGTGCGTGTGCGCGCGTGTGTGTGTGTGTGTGACTTTGTAATAACTTGTTTTCTGAATAGATGATAAAGTGTGTGAATGGATAAGTTTCTTAGATGGTAGAATGTTACATGAAGAGATTTGTGCGTAATTACAGAGTTATAATTATGATGTAAACACGGTGAGAAGATGCGTGAATGTGGTAAAAAATGGATAACCAACACAAATGAAATGGAGATGTAAAATGTCTTTAAACATGTTTTTTTTTTTTTTTTTTTTTTTTTTTTTTTTTTTTNTTCGTGACTTTAAAAATGCCTGTAATAATAAACAAAAACTTACGAGAAAAATATGTTCGATTCCGTTAAAATTGGTGCTGTCCCATTGAAGATATTCGTCAGTCCAGGATAAAACGAGGAAACCAGCTGTTTTCAAGGCTCCATTCGCTTCGTCGAACTCGATTATAGCTGATAAAAAAAGAAAGGTTTTTCTGCAAAATACCATTTAGTGGTTTTTGAATTTGTTAATATAGGGTATGTTCACAGATTTTCTTAACTTTGAAACAAAAAATTACATGTATTTACTTAACAATAAGAAATATTTGAAATATTCTGAAATATCTTAATATTGCCTTCCCATAGAGTGATACTGGGCATTATGGAGGAACAATTGAATGTTAAACCACTTGACCATTAAGGATATCAAATCTAACAGCATACAAAAAGGATTTTACATCTAATCGATGAAATGCCTTACAAACGCTTTACATAACCAAACTGTATTTAAATCGATTTTAGAAACAAGAAGTGTTATTTCGATTGTTTGTAATGTATGCATTATGTTTTAGTATATGAAAGTTCGTTCAAAATAATTTTCAAACAGATTTTCTTATCTACCAAGCTGTGATAATAACGTTTAAGGTGTGCTTTTAAAGCATTTATTATTAGAACACCCATTCTGATGTCCATAAGGGATGAATATTACCCTGTGTTTGTCCGGCTTTTAATAAAGCATTTATCTATATACAACAGATTCACACTTGAACAAATTCCCATCGTCTCCAAACTACACAATATATATATATATATATGTTCCTATAAGTAGAAGAAGCGGAATTAAGAAGAAGAAGCAGAAGCAGCATAAGTAGCAGCATAAGTATTGATTGTACATGTATAAATTGTAGTGAAGAACTTGATTGTATGCCTCTGCATGTCCGTATTGGTTTTTAAAAGTCTTCTTTAGGATACGAACATTTAAGGTTAACCCAAAGTTATATGTGTCGTTCTTATAGAAAGACAAGATTTGATGCTGCTTCTGCTGATGATGATGAGGACGAGGAGGAGGATTGGAAGATGGAGGTGGTCATGATTGCGATGATATCCATCATGTCAATACATTTGATGTAAACTTTCAAAAGAATGATGATATTGATGTCGTTGTCTATGTAGAAGGTTCTGATGACGTCGAAAACGACGATTTTGAAACTGATTATACTGACGATAATAATGTTATGTTTAATGAGGACTATAATGATGCCGAAAATTAAGCAGTTGCTTATTTCAGTTAAGACGTTGAGTGACGGTGATGTTGTTGAAGAGAAGGATAATACAGAAAATTTGGATAAACAAATGTACTCAGCAAGTTTTTTTTCCTATAGATCTATAACAGCATATTGTGAAATTTGATATTCAATGCAATGTGTTCAATGGCCACCAATTGTGCAAATATTATCATTATCACCTTACATACAATATGAGACCCACAGTTTTGTTTTGTTCACTAAAAGAAATATAAATGATTATTTTTATATGCATTTTCAACATAATTGTAGGTGGTACAATGAATATTAATGTAACATTTTTAACATGACTTCTTTTAAAACAGAGCGTATATCCCGTTGTATAGGGATAGAATAAATCTATGTTCTTGTCTTCTACTTGTTTGTCAGGTTATAATTTAAAATTGAACTTAAATCAATTAGTGATACCAAATTGATTGTTTTTTTTCATCCAGCGATACAAAAGACTATTATTTTTATGATATAAGTAGAGATAGTAAGTGTACATAGTTGCAGTAATTGTTGTTACAGTAGAGTATTATTATAATTATGTACTTACAGTTTAGATGGAAATCCACATGTATGTCCATCACCATCGTTTGATCTTGCAGAGGTCGGATTTTCATATTGTACTTTTGTGTCGTAAATAATAGCGTCATGACGTCATTGACGTCCGAACCGCTTTGACAAAAAGCAAGTCCAATTGATAAAAAACATTGCAATGCCACATGACTTCTGATTTTGGAAAGCATATTCATCAATTATAATATTTAACCGCCAATAAAATAATATATCATATATTGTCTATGTACTTTTGACGTTGGCAATTGTTTAGTTTATTTCCTAAATAGTTTCATTTAGGTAAAGGTTACAGTAACATATAAACATCCAACCATTCGAATGATCTATTTCTTGTATTTCAGCAATGAACACAGTCGACTACCCACTTCGTCTGTCCTCTCACACTGGATATCGTGGTTTATATTGATAATTCTTAAAGACAAGTTCTTTATTGAACCGCTAATGACAGGTTAGTTTATACGTGCGAAGACATGAATGAGATTTCCATTGTAAGAAGTTGCCTTTTATGAAATCAGATCAAAATATACTTTCTAATTTCCATTGAGTGAAGCTACATAGCTACCATCCCCGATTTAATTGGCCATTAAAAAAGTCGTTTTGAATCATTTCAAGCGACTTCAATGGGTCACTAAATTTGAATGTGTTATGAATAGAAAATTATAAATGTTTTGATAATTGTTTTCACATTACGCATAATTTCCTAGGTTGCCAGAGAACGAGATGAAAAGTAAACAAGGAAACTGGACACGCAATACAAAATAAAGATAATTTCTTTTGACAATCTTTAGGTGCGGAAAATCAAACGCATATTTTGTCAATTTGCTCTAGCCTTACTGACACTAATTGGCCCTATTTCTTTTGAGTGTCACTTTTGTATTCCGGATTGCTCATGTGTGGTAGCGTTAAATTTTTGACCAGCTATTTAAAATGGTTTTGGAAGTTTAATAGCATAACTTGCGGAATTTACTGAATTAGACCAATATAGCATATTAAACTAAATGATAAAACGGAGTAACCCGCAGTTAATGCTTGTAAGAGCGGTACATACAATTAAAATGCATTCAGTATCCAATACACCCAATTTCAATCAGTATTCAGTAAACATACCATGAAATAAGTTACGGTACTTAACCAGTACTGGGTATTACGCAAGAAGGGGGNGGGGGGGGGGGGGTGATCCATCCGAATCGCTGAAATACGAGAATGCATATATATATTAGTTGTTTCATGTTTGGATTTTTTTTTCGAAACATATTTAGACCGAAGTTTTTGTGTGTATTGGTACTTAATCATAGAACATTGACGTTCGTGCTGATAAAATTTGATAGTTTTTATACGTACTAAGATCTAAGTGCATAATAAATAAGTGATCCATTTGGACAACATTAAATAAATGTTATGATTAAACCCGTTTTAGTCTTAGACCTTATAACACGGGTGTCGTCTCAATTGTCCCTCATCCAGAAATCAAATACACCCTTCATATAGGTGTGGAAAGGGGTAAGAAGGGTAAAGTTATAGTTCGGCTCACGAATCACTCTTCACAAGTATTGCACAAACATGAATGCGTTATAAACATAATTAGAACATTAAAACGGTCATAACTAGGCTTTATTTGATGAACTTTGATCAAATATAAACTAATAATTATATATTATTTATTTTACACAAATACAAGCTTGATTAAAAAACAAATTCATAATAAAAAAACACTGTCATTTTATATAATTGCATGTAATCTTAACGGTCGTAAATCAGAAACATTCATTAATCTACATCCACTCGATAAACATTAATAAGCAGTTATTGGTATGGAGCACACGCTATGTACAGTACCGTAACAAATAAACCCATTTGTACTTATTTTAAATTTCCCGAGCAGATCAATTGCGTATTGCGCAACTTCACGTTGATTTGGTTACTAATAAACATGTAGGGATGAGCCTTGTGCTTGACGGTTTCAGAGTTGTAGTAAGTATAAATAGTAATGACTAATAAACAAAGTTAAACCGGTGTTCCCTTTTCTCATTAAAATGACGAATATCAGGCTGAAATGTAAGGCTTTAAATTAAATCCTGAATGAAAAAAGAAAAAAAATATAGCAATAATATAAGCAATAACGACATAAACTTAACATGCCCATCCTCTGTTCAATCTATTCAATTTGTACAAATTATTTCAAACTTAAAATGCCCATCCTCTGATCAATCTATTCAATGTTTACAAGTTATTTCAATGAATCTCACTCAATATCTGAAAAGATCACAATTAAAATTGAATACATATGATTCGCTTTACGGCCCGTACATTTTTACCGATTCAAGATTGAACAAGGCCCAAGGCCGAGTGGTTATTATTGGTAAATAGTGAATTGGTGAATAGGTGAAATTACTACTTCAAGTTCAAAAGGACGGTATAAATGGCTTTTTTTTAAATTAATACAATTATATTGGTTAGAATGGAAAATAATTTCCCTAATGGATTCCACTTGTGCAATTTTGCATTTAAATATCGAACAATTGTTATTGCAAACATTTTGGACATGTTGTCCGCAAAATTATCTGAATTCCCTATTACTGACATTGTACTTTGAACAAAATGACCCCTTAACTTATAAATTCTTAAAAAGGTCGACCTAATGATAATGCATATATACAAGAAATATATTTGTTTAAAGGAGATATTATAGATCATAAATATTCCACTCGTACACATTTGATATTTAAATTATTAATAGGAATATAAATGCTTGAAATACACAGTTCTCCATGTTCCTATTTAATTTAATTGTCAATGATATCATTGATTTTGATGGATCAAAAGCTACATCAAATGTGGATATTACATAACATTTAGAGAGGTAAATGAAATCCAAATCCTTTGTGAATACAGTAATTGTTTGTGTATGTGGAAGAAAAGTGTTTATGTTAAAACGTTTTTTTTTTTATAGAAAATAATTAGATGGAGAAAACGGGTTCAATCCCCGCTCCCGGCGCATGTGAGCTTGGTTTGAGGTCGAAAAAACCGTACATTTTCCTCTGGATACTGCGATTTCTCCCCATAGCAAAATACGCCATATGTGAATATCGTTCAGTTAAACTAAATAGCTGGAGATTGCAGTTGTAATTTTAAAATCGCCCCAACTTCAAAGAATCTTACATTAAATAGCTAGAAGTCCTTAGGCACTCACCTAGTCATTTCAAAATACAGCTTCATCAGCGGCAGCGGAAGGACATCATAAAACTCGAAACACACATAATCTCTTTTGAAAATTGGTTTTTCGCGGGAAAATATGATTTTCATTGGTAAAGTTAGTAATGTTTTAAACGTCATATAAATATTCGGCTAGCTATATAATTATGGTTTCGTGTAAAACCGCCTTGAGACAGTACATACATAAAGGCATCGAAGCAGCTGAGACTAGCAGATCCGAGCACGCAACTCGAAAGAAAAGTCTGAGAAAAGCGCGCGCCACCCTTCCCTGACTACAAGCCCCCCNCCCGCCCTGAGGTGACTAATTCAAGAGCGCCTTAGCAAAGTACCCCGAGCTCTGCCAACGATGGAACAGCGTGTAGAACTCTGAGTCAAAATATGTTTTTTTTATACTGTATACATAACTTGATTCATAATTATGCTTCCGCATAAATATATTTTAAGAACTATTTGATTGTGTTGCTTCTCTTTGGTTTCCCGGCGGCAAATGAATGCAGGATATCGGCGATGCAAACGATAGTAAAACTTATAGAAGCTGTAATTTAGTGTCACTTTGAATTAGTTGATACCAATTAATTATAATTTATCCGTTATTATGCTCGCACTTTGTTTCTTAAGCGGCACATGTACTTCAGTTATTATTTATTATTTATTAAGAAGCAACAAAGAAAAACAAAATCAGTATTAAACAAATCAATATGAACGTGAGTATCAAATATCTTCCCTAAAAAGTAAATAACCAGTTAAACACCATGCCTACGACTATTAAAAACCAAAAGTGGTACAATCAGGTGATGTTTTGCAAGCCGGGGTTTTAGAACGTTAATGTAACGACCGTCAACTATATGTGCCGTTCCGATGTCAAATTTAATTGAATTACAGTCTCATTTGCTACGTTCAGCCTCACAAATGCGTGACTCAAATATGTTCTGGCTTGTAATTAGGTCTACCAAAGAAAATACGATGACAAAGAGATATCTTTCACATTTTATCTCAGATTCTTTTTTTAGTTGACTTTTGTTAATTTGGATTTTATTCAGAGAACATGCTTGAATGTAGCTCGCAACTTAGTTATCGTTCGTTTAGTGAATTCAGCGTAATAGATCGAAAAATCAACCTTGAATACAAAATAATTGCTTAGGGACGGCACACAAATAGTGTTGGTCGTGTTAGCCAAAAAAGCACTTTTTTCGCATAACCCCGTTTTTTATTTTTATTTACAAAATTATCAGAATGCATTCAGTTTTAAAGCCACAATAACACTCACAATCAACGAATATTTCGTAAAATCTTTCGTAAAATAAAGTTAACCCATAAAAAATCAGTGTTCCTTACAGCAATAGCCAAATTTTCAATGCTATATGTGGTCTGGTAACATAGAATTAACAAGATACAAAATGCTGTTAATGGAGCTTTAATACAATCACTAAACACACAATATATTTTCTACTTTGAAATATTCATCAAAAACGGCATCCATTTAATAACTATAATTATTTATTTTGTAGTAGTTGACTATCAATTGTGACCGAAATGGTTGCAATTTTAATGTTATTAAGTTTTAAAATTATACTCGAGAACGCTTTTAATAGCGGCGCAGTCATAAGCGGTTTTGTCAGCCGGGGGATTCCGATATTGATGATACGTCCATTACAAGCCTGAAAACACGAAAATACTAACAAAGCTAGTCAGCACTGCGGCATATTTAATTTGTGTTATCATAAATTTTGCTTTGGGGCAAGCGTAATTTCATTATGACGGTTTAATGAAAAATGAATCGCATGATGCACTGTAGGCAAATAACGACAAAGTGGGTCTCTGGGTGTATAATAGGTGATTGTGGTTGACTGTTAAAGATATGTAAGACTTATTACCCAACACTATTTCGGGTGACATATAGTTGTAAAGCATGCACATTCACTGTTCGTAAAAGTTTATTATTAAAAACATGTAAACATAAACAGCAGTTGATTTGTTTTAATACTAGTCATACATAATAAAATGCCTCATCCCTCCTAGATTTAAATTTTGGTTTTGCAATGTCGGACTAAGCCATGGTGACTACTCTCCAGAAATTGATGAGGGTCATCTTGGAACAAATATCTATTTTTTAAATCAAGATTATTAAATACAATTCTGATTTCAGCTTACATCGTATTTCAACGCATACTTTTCAAACCAATTTCATTGACACTTTGAACAAATGTGGCGTGTTCTGAGAAAACTGGGCAAAATGCTTGTCCGTAAATTGTCATCCCAGATGAGCCTGTGCAGTCCGCACAGGCTAATCAGGGACGACAATTTCCGCTTTCATGGAATTTTTCGTTTACATGATGTTTATTCATAGCGAAAATCCAGTTTAGGCGGAAAGTGTCGTCCCTGATTAGCCTGTGCGGACTGCACA
Organism: Dreissena rostriformis; assembly: GCA_007657795.1. Lineage (NCBI taxonomy): Eukaryota > Metazoa > Mollusca > Bivalvia > Myida > Dreissenidae > Dreissena > Dreissena rostriformis. The sequence goes on from VMBQ01003038.1 coordinate 81,125, forward strand.
GGCTAATCTGGGATGACACTTTACGCACAAGCATTTTGCCCAGTTTTCTCAGAACACGCCAAAATCATTCCAACGCATATTTTCGACAGTTTTGCTTTTACAGGAGCGTCATGCTGGTGAGTCCAGAATATTTTATTCATCCATGAGTCTTCGACTAAAGACTAAAATTCGAACGAATTTTAACGTTGTAGACAACTAGCATTTTCTGTTATCAGTTCTTCTTTACTTTTATGCCAATATGATATTCTTTAACGATCAATTCATTTTTAAATTGGTAATGATATCGTACGTAATCGTTTTTCGGAGAAAGTATGTGTTAATCTCGAAAAAAGTCACCGGCAAAAAGTCATATGTTTTATTATTTTGTTTAGGTTAGTCAAATCATGTTACGTTTAACAGTTTCGATATTAAAGAAAAAAATCATAAGTATAGACATCTTTGAAATTGTCCTCGATTCATTAATATAATTGAACTCCCAAAAAACTTGCCACACTATTTATGAAGAAGAATATTATTGTAAATAATGGACATTTATCCATGCGTAACCGGAATTCGAACCTCAATTTGAGTTCTTCTCAATCGCAATTCCAATATACTTTATAAATAATGGCGCTTCATAAATGGAAATCTTACAAGCTATAAAGTACATATATGTGTTGCAGAATGCCCATCATTGTCTTCGTACGTTTGACTCCACCTACCATGTCGAAGTCGGTCCAATGGGAAACTTTGATTGCATAATTATCAATATACAGTGCAATTTGAAATTATTGCGATCACATACGTAGTGGGTTGTATTTACATATGCTACAGAATCTTAATCTTAAAGGAAAAAATACAGGGACATTATATGACATCATATTTTATTGGCGGTAAAAGATTTTTAATGATCAACATGTTTTCCAAAATCATTTGTACTGTGGCATTGCCGTGCATCTTTACAATTGGACTTGCTGTTGGTGAAAGCGGTTCGGACGTCAATAACGTCACATGTGACGCTATTATTTAAGACACAAGAGTACAACAAGAAAATCCGACCTATGAAAGATCAAAGAATGCAGATGAAGATATATGTGCAGTTCTTTCTAAACGGTAAGTAAATTGAAACCTTTGAATAGTAAATATTATATGATTATAATCATCATCATCATCATCATCATCATCATCATCATCATCATCATCATCATCATCATCATCATCATCATAATAATAATAATAATAATAATAATAATAATAATAATAATAATAATAATAATAATAATAATAAAAGTAATAATAGAAATAACAATGCACTTCTATTACTATAATTACTACAATTTTGTACACAATAAAATAACAACTTCAATGTGGTATCTCTGTACGAATTTTGTTCAAATTAAAATATCAAATCTGATAAATAAGTACAGCATAACCGAATAAATTCAACACTACGGAAATCAGCTCTGTTTAAAAAAAATGTGCTTTAACAGATACTTAAATGTTTTCAGTAACAACTACAAAGATGTTCAAAATGCAAAGTAATAGAATATTACGATATGACTTTGTTAAAAATGAACGAACGTGTTGGTCTCATTTTTAATATAATCTAATAATGTTTGCCTTTTCACAATATGTGTCAATTTAACAAATTCAACCTGAAACGAAATCGCTCTGTAAGCTTTAACAGATCTAAAGGAGAAAATAGTCGTGGGAACTTTTTTAAATCTTAATATTTTTCAGTATCCTTTTCTTCAACACCATCTTCGTCAAAATAATCATCGTCACTCAACTTTTTTACTTTAATCATCGTCTATTGTGTTTTCGTCATCATCATGGTCCTCGTAATTATCAGTTTCGAATTGGTCGTTGGCAAAGTTCACTATACCTTTTTCATATTCAACGACATCAATAACAGCATAATTATAGACATACACATGAAACGTATTTACATCATCACGATGACTATCATTGTTCTCATGACCTTCATCATCCTTTCTCTTTCTCCTCTTCATCTTCATCATTATCATTACATTTTCTTTAGCATAGCAGCAAAAGCAGCAGTAATAACAAGAGCAGCAGTATTCGTAATGTTTTGTCAGAACAGTATTTTAAACCTGATGTTTGTCTTGAATTGTCGTAAATTTTGAAAAAAATGTATTACACCAACTACTTCTACTTTCTTTACTAATGCAGCGACTGGTGCTGCTGCTGCTTCTTCTTTTAAATGCTGCTTCGTTTACTTATCAGAGCTGATGGACTCTGTTAATTATAAGGTATATCAGTTATAAATCGAATTTCGTTCAATGCTTAATTAAAAGCCTGACAAACAACGGAGAATAGTCATGATATTTATGGATACTAGAATGATTGTTCTAAAAGAGCAGGCTTTAAAAGCACGCCCATATCGTATTACCACAGCTTGGTAGATATTGAATAAACAGAGAACTGGAAAGGTGATGTGGCCCCGTAATGTAAAGCACGAAATTGTGTTTCTCTCTGTGTTTATACAATTGCACATTACTATTTTTTAATACGTGGATCTTTGTTAGAAAATCTCTTTTAAACGAATTTTTAACAAAAAATCAGCTTTGTTTTTATAACTTAAAGAGGGGTGTTATAAGTTTTGCAAAATGACAATTTTGAAAATACTGTTATTTATTTAAACCAGAATACATACATTTAATTCAATCAAGCAAAGTAACGATCCTTAAATAATTGTTCAAAATATAGTTCGTTTAAGGATAATGATCAATGGAAATCGATGAAATACTTGTAATAACACGTTTGTAACGAATGTCAACGATAAAATATACATTTCGTTTGGTACGCTGTTACTATTGAAATCCTGAATGGACAAGTGGTAGAGCATTTTATTTCCAAATGTCACGTGTTCAAAAATCCTGGGTATGGCAAAACTAAAATATTTAAGAATATTAAAAAAAATATATATGTGTAAGTCATTTTATGTATTTTTTCAAACGATGTCATTCTGAAAAGTGTAAAAATGTCAAGGACTTTTTTAAAGTAGGTTATTTTGCAAAACACTCATCTCAATTTTTCAGCTACAATCGTCTTCGACGAAGAGAATAAAGCCTTGCAAACAGCCGGTTCCCTCCTTATGCAATGGAATGACGAATATCTACAATGGAACAGCACGTAGTTTAACGAAACTGGTAATATGTTTCTCGTTTTTTTTTTTTTTTTTTTTTTTTTTTTTTTTTTTTTTTTTTTTTTTTTTTTTTTTTTTTTTTTTTTTTTTTTNAATTTTAAAACAATTTATTGTTAAAGAAACATGAAAAATCAGAATTAATAGTCTTATTACCAAATCCATCCGTCCATCCGATTCATACATCTGTTCACCGTTTACATGTTAACATTTTATTCCTGCAATTACCCACCTCTCTCTTCATTTAACATTCTAATATCTAAGCAACCATCCATCCACCCATTGTTCAATCTAGCCAGAAAACAAGTAATTAAAAACACACACTCTAAATAGCGCCTGAACAAAACACACACTCTAAATAGCGCCTGAACATGGCTGTTTTCATTGTGTTTTCTTTCAGCCACAAGATGACGTGTGGAAGCCGGACATTTCACTCAATAACTCTATGGGTTCCATCAACACTCTGGGATCCTCAGACCTGAATGTCTTAGTATTTAGTGAAGGAATTATAAGCTGGTTTCCTTATCAGGTATTGTATATTGGTCATTTATTGAAGGGATCAAGTCTCGGAAAATCCTAAATTAAGGTATCAAGGGTTGAGTTTTAAACCGTTAATTTTATACGCATAGATATTCTTATTAAAATAATTGAAACGTTCTACAATAACATACAAACTTCTGGTCATTACGTAAAAGTGTAAAATCCGTTTAAATTGTTGTTTTGTATTGTAAATATCCGTAATAATCATAGTCTTATTTATATGACGCGCGAAGAATTTAGAGATGCTTTTTATATGGGCTAAATTCTTTGGAACGTCTTATCAGCAACGGACCAATTACGTGGTGGAAACCATGAAGTTTAAATGTTCATCAAATTGCGTAAAATTGCACAATTACATTACCAACGCATAAGGTTTAGTTCAGAAGTCCATTTTTACCTCAAATATCGTCGAATTGAAGTTAGAAAGGCATACATTCTTCAGTTTAACTTCTGCTTAATTCGCAATACAATCACTGAACTCTCGCCATGTTATGAAACAGATTTAAATATCAACCAATCAGAAGAAGGTATTACGGTGTAGCGTGTACGCGTAATTTGTCTATTAATGTCATCTTAGTAATTCATCAGCGAGTGAATTCGGAATGAATATGCGCATGTTTACTATCGGTTTTTTAATTGGATCATGTGACAAATAATTTGATAAACTGTATGTTATTCCATAAAACTGAAAGGATAACAAATTACATCGTTTCTACGAACACAAATTACCAGTCCAACGTGTGTCTGTTGTTTTTTTTCATTGTTTCGGTAAATATATTGAATTTCAATATAAATACACGCACGTGCTCTGTCATTCTACGTTACATAGGACGGTATGCAAATTTTGAATTTTCACTTTAGAAAAAAACAATGCTCAATTAATCCAGAAAAGTATAATAACATCGCTTTACCATATAACGCTCTGCGCTCACAACAGACGAACACAAACTGTGTTTTCCGCCGTTTATTCTTCACATTGAAAACACATGGTTTACATCGAGGCTGCGTTATCGATACATATCTACACAGCGAGCGAATCGAGAGATATTGAAATTTTGAATAGTGGTTGGACTTAAATTGCTCAGGCGTGCAAAATTCAAAGTGTCATTACATAATTCTTTAGGAACATTATCGATAAATGAATTATGTACACAGGCATGTAAATATAATTGCAATCCGTTGATATTAACTGTCTGATATCGGGGCTTGAATGTTACGCACAAAATACTTGCGCAACAATATAGACAAAGAAGGAAAACTTTCCACCATTGTTTTGGTCTTTCCCCTGTTGTACGCTCCAAATATTACCAATATAAAAAGTAGCTTAATATTTGAGAGCGTCAACAAGTTGGACTTTAATAATCCTAGCGTTATTGTGAAATAACTCATTATATTTTTAGACACGCAAAATACACAGTATGAATTACGTAAGGGATATGATGGGCGCTGGAAATCAACGAAAACATAGATTTAACAAGATACAAAATGCTATAATTGTTTTTTTTTGTGGTACAATATATTCAACACATGTGTATGTACCAATTTAGTGTTCGTGTGTCGTATCAATAGATATCGTTTCGGGAAATTTAAATGGAATATATTGTGCCACAATTTAAAAAAAGAGCATTTTGTATCTTGTTAAATCTATATTACCAAACCACATCTAGCGTTGAAAGTTTGGATATTGCTTTAAGGAACAATGATTATTTATGGGGTACAGAGGAACGAAGTAAGTACAAACAAATAAGCCTTACATAAGCTATATAACATACTAACGCGTGCAACAAACGTAAGTGTATATACAAACGTGTATTTTATTCTGTGGCGGTTAAATACTACAAACTTACTTTCAAAAGGGTCAGATATGCTTACGTTTGCTCTAAAATTACGTGTTTTTGAACTGTTTGAATCTAACGCTTTTTCAATGGTACTTTTTGATTATCAAGAATATGTAAATTGTTTTATACAATGTTAATTATACTGTGGTCTACACACCTTACGATGTATAATACAGGTGCTTCAGTCAACATGTGACGAAGACATCCAGTACATTCCATTTGACGTCCGAACTTGTATTTTAATATCCAACGCAAGGAGTTATTTCAAGAGACAAGTTCATCTTGACCCTCAATTCAATGAACACATCGATCTGTCAGAATACACTCCAAACAGCATGTGGGACATCCAATCTACAGCTGCCAGGTGAGTTCTCTATAAAATGAATGCTCTATGTAAATGTAAATTGCAGCTTCTAAAAATATTAATCCGAATAACAATTATAACAGTTATAAATGTCAATACATTCAAAACCGAAATACCTAATGTTTTATAAGTACACACTTTATCCAGTTTGGTAGCTTGCTAAGTAAACATTAGGCATATGCTTTTGTTCAATTTACTAAAACCCCTAGTAGCATAAGAAACAATAATCGATTAAGGAACATTTTCAGTTGTATTAATCAAAGAGAAAAAAAAACTAGATGCATAAGTGGTCGTTTATTCATATATGAACGAATGGTATCATATGTGAGATTCTTGAACAGTACACAAGATTTAACGAAACGTACCCCAATGTTTTTTTGTTCCTTGTCACAAACAAGTAAGACTGAAGTTTAAGTTCGTGTCTACTGATAGACCATTAATTAGCGCTGTGCACAATGCAGTGACATATTTGAACGAGTTCACATCTGACATGACATATTGGACGATCACATATCTTTAGTCCTATGTTGATATGCCGGCTATGTTAAATATGAGTTTTATTATATACGTATTATTATTTATACGTGTTTCATTGACGTGTAATATTCATTGAAGTCCATTAAGCAACCATTCACGTCATACAATTAAACAATTATGTTGTGCGCTGTGAGCTACGAACATTCTTTTGCAGAGCCAAGCCCATCAGAGAGATTATATGGAAAACAATTCCAGAATATTTTTAATTTTTAAAATCTGCGACTTTTTATAATTATGTAGATTTTATTCATTTTTCATGACGGGTGCGTTTGGGGTAGACTTGTGCATTCTGGTTTGATTGGAAACGGTCACTCAAATACGGAATATATAGTACGCATGTTTGAGTCCAACACGACGAAATATTGAACGGTCAGGTGGTTAGCAATGCGACGGCTTATTTAATCATATAAATAAGTATATAACACATAGCACGAACATAAAAACATTAATTCACATGGTTGCACATGGTAAGTCGCGTCGGTTGGTCTTACACAATACACATTTTATTTTTATAACGTGTATCTTCATTACATATCTTTAACGTTTGTTTTTAATTTCGTTGATGCAGGGACGTCAATACAGACTTATCAGAGGTTCTCTTTGAGATCAAGTTAAAACTAAAACCTGCATTCTTCATCATCAACATCATCGTACCAATTGTTCTCTTGTCCTTCCTGAACACGTTCGCGTTTGTACTACCAATCACGTCGGGTGCGCGTTCCAGCTATTCTGTTACGGTATTCCTCTCACTGGCTGTGTTTCTGACTATCGTCGCCGAATCGATTCCCAAGAACCCCGACAGCGTCTCCTTCCTATCCCTCTACTTAATTCTCATGGCAGTTTTAAGCACGCTAATTGTGGTTCTGTGTATCGCGGAAGAACAATTAGCCACTCGAAACACAACGGAACACCCTATTGGCAATGGCTTCTTGAGTCTGTATAACTTAGCCAACATTCTGAGATGCAAGAAATGCAGACGTACACGAGTGCAATATGTAGTTTCTGAGAAGAAAAAAAGAATACGGTTACAGACGAAGTCATTGTTGCACGCAGTCTTCAAGATGTAACATGGATAGATATCGTTGATTCAGTTGATAGTTTGCCCTTTATATTATTTATGACATTTAACATACTTGGAGTTGTTGCTATATTAGCAATGGCCCCAATCAACTGATCACTAAAACCATGCCAATATAATTTTCTTTTTATTTATATCAACAAATTTCAATTTCATCTTTCAAAGCCATTTTGTTTTTAAAAGTAGATATATCGCCATTTTCGTAATCTTTGTGTATTCCACCTTTGACTACATAAATTGTGTTATTAAGAATCTTAACAGAAACATATACGACTGAGCCCTTATTTAATAGTGTTGTACGGATCAATACGTTTTATATTAAAGCTTCATTCGTGACACCACCTCGACTGCATTGCATTTTAAAGAGCGCTTTATAATAAACGCTCATTAGACATTTGTGTTTTTAGTATCCTCTTATACAAAACGTTTCAACGTTGGTTTGTAATTTAATAATAAATGTATTTTCAAAATTCAAACACAACGCGGTTTCGCTAAAATGTATAACTATGTCTTAATTTGATTCAAAGACGATCATTCAGTGGATCTGTATACTTATTAAATTGTATGTTTAGTATGTGTTTATGTTTGTTTCACGAGTCAATGTGTGTACTTTTTAAATACTTAAACATTTGTATCCACGTATGTAGTTTTATTATGTTTTGTGTCGTCTGTGAACATATTGAACTAAGTTTTACTTTCATCAACAACATTAATTTAACTTAACATATATAACGTAATCATAACAAATAATATAAAACAAAGACATATGTATACATACTAATGTCATACAAGAGAATCGAGTCGAATTCGAATAATTTTACATCGAAAGTCAATTCGCTGATAATCGAAGAATTAATGCCTCTGAAGAACCATTGATGCTCGTATTTTGACGGCCTGCGCGATAATACTCTATATTATGCTATCAATTGCCTATTCTTATAGATTTTTAGATTTTTTCGTCGTTTATCATGACGAAAAGATAAGTTTCACTATTTAAATCTCATGTTTTATGTCATTTTGATATGTCATGTTTTCAAAATATTTATATGAACGTGTCATGTATGCAATGTTTATAGTTAGCTTACATACAGCAAGTAAACAGCTTTAAAGATAATAATATCTGATAGGGGAAGTTAAAAAAGACAGGTTATGTTACACATCTTAACAATTATGCCCCTCGCTTACCTGTATGTTGTCGATATAGAAACACTGATAAGATTGGAATGTTGTCAGACCCCTTGTTTTCAAAACACTTTAATACCTTATACTTGTTAATGCCTTTTAAATAAGTTAACTTAATTTTTAAATTACTTGATTGTATTATAACATTTATTTGAAAATTGTTAATATCATTAAGTTATGTGTAATGGAGTTCATTTTTTCACTGATTAAACGACGAAAACATTTGAAGAGTTCCCCTTAAATAATAGTCTTGATAGTATATATATTTTTGAGTATTTATTTGTCTTCATTACTGAGTGTATCTGGAGACGGAATATTTTAGTATTAATAGGTTGCTTGTATTTATTGTGAATTTTTTTGTTGATTTTTGTGATTGAATAAGGATTGTAGTGAAATGTATATAGCTTATTTGATCAGCCAATCAAAATCTATGTGACAAATTTGTTCTGCGAGAAGAAGACTCTTCACACAGAGCTGAAGAAATTAAACTGTTAACAAGACAATTTGGCATTATTATTTAATTTGATTACTGAGTGTATCTGGAGATTGAATATTTTAGTATTTCTATGTTGCTTGTATTTATTGTGTTATATATTGTATATGTTTGTGATTTAATAAGGACTGTAGTTAAATGTATATAGATTTTTTTCTCAGCAAATCTAAATCTATGTGAAAAGTTTGTTCTGAGAGAAGTAAAAACTTTCATCCAGAGCTAAAGGAATTAAGCTGTTTCAGGGTGGGGTTGACCCTTATTGTTCCTTCTTGAAAAGGTAACACAACTGGCAAAAAGGTTGGAATCCATGATACATCAATTATTACTTAATTGTTACAGGATGAAGAAAATATTGCATTTATTTTTATAATTAAAGAAGTTAAAATTTAAATTGCTATGCTATTTAGCCAATTTTGTTTCCATACACTTAGAGACCTTAATTTAATTTATATTATTTATTTATTATTATTTTTTGCTTACTGGAGATTGCCCATGCCTCATAAAGATTGTTCTTTAAATATATTGTTATCTGGTTACATTATTTGATTTAATTGTGACATTTGTTTTGGATAAGTTTGTGCATGTTTATTAAGTTGATGTAACTTTATTATTGCATAATTTCTATCTACAATGCCTTCTGGCGGGGTGCAGAAACTTGGCAAAAGAAGGGTTTGAACGGGAGAAATCGTGTGATAACACGGCGATTCACGTGCCGTTCAAACCCTGTTATGTGTTTTTCATATCCATAAACTAAAATAACATTGAAAACAATATGTCTTGTTCATTCGATATCGACAAAACAATTCCCCATTTCTTACTTTGCGCGGCTGCATTTCAAATTAGCATTAATCCACTGCTCAAACATATTTTAAATCGAAAACTGCCTATCCGAAGGTAAGGCCTCGTCATTTCTGATGATGACCGAGTGAGGCATATGTAAAACACAACCTTGAACAGTATTACGTCATATGCAATAATCGAATTATTTTGTCGTTGTCGAATGAACAAGACATATTGTGTTCAATGTTATTTTAATTTATTTTGGTATGTGTGAATTGTTTATGCAATAATAGCGAAAATACACATGTTCTCGGACATGATCATCTGCGGGCGGATATTTCGAGCGCCCGCAGATGATCATGCTCCAAAAACGTGTATTATCCCTATGAAGGTAGTAAATTAAGTGCCTGTTGTATGGCCACAGTTTTGGCCAGCCTGAACATAATTTTTAAACTTTTTATTCTTACTGTCATTATCGTTACGCCTAGCGCAATTTCCGTACAGAGCTTAATACGTCGGACTTGGCAAGATTTGGTTCAACATAATTTAGCACTATTTCATACTTTTACTATGCTTTCTTGTACAATTGAAAACGGCTTTCTTGTACAATTGAAAACATTTAGTTGTATTTGACGCCTTGTCATTCATTAAATAAATATTGCGTGTGTATTAAAGCTGCGTTGGTCTTGACTTTGTGTATATTCCGACAAGGTATGTATCAAATATACTACATTTCTATTAATTTGAGGATCTGACCTTCAATTATAGATTTTTCTTATAATCCGTTCAAAAAACATTAAATAAACAAACCCAATTTACACAGGTTTTGAACAAAATATTCGATAAAAAACTCATTAAAATTGTTCATAAATAAACAGATCTTCAATCACCTAAAAAACATAGACGATTTTCAATTTATTTTTTAACTAAAACACTCGGGACTAAACGATATTAACAAATACTGTTTCATTTATGATTACTAATTATTAACTTATAATAAAGAGTTTTCAGTGCTTTTTAATGATAATTGGGAAAACATGCCTATCGCTATCACAGTAATTTACAAATACTGTTTCATTTATGATTACTAATTATTAACTAATAATAAAGAGTTTTCAGTGCTTTTTAATGATAATTGGGAAAACATGCCTATCGCTATCATAGTAATTTAAAAAAAAAAATATATATCTATCATTTTTATGGCTCATTGGAAGAACGTGATATTTTTGTCCATTGATAAAACATTTTAATTAGTAAGTTGTTATATTTTTATTCATTAAAAAATTATTCATACTATTTAAACATGTGCTAGTAAATGCAGTCGTGTCTGATAATATTGCACGAATAATATATTTACACATTTCGCTGTTTGGCAAAATCCGAAATTGATGCATCTGATAACATGTCGGTTAAAAATATTGTTGAGACAGATTTCGCTCAGCGGCCTTTGCTTCTGGGTATGAAACTTTATTAGAATTGTTACAATTTATTACAATTGGCGCTTGGGTTGCTGGTAAAGAGCAAATACAAAACATGAAACGCAAACAAACGACACAGTCAAAATATTAGTGATCCTTACAAACTCTTGTGACTTTATTTAATAGGTTTAAGATACTGGCTGGCAAAAAAAATGTGTAACGATTGTTGGGGATAGGCTTCCAATAATAACAGCTAACACACCTAAATATCTAAAAGCTTTGCCCTTCCTTTGTCATCCACGAATGACAGTAGAAACAAAAGATTGGCACAAGCCATTGGTATTGTTTACAATCACTAACCCAGTTCAAGGACACACACCTGGCAAGATATAACGCTTTGACAATATTTGGCAAAACAGTTAATATGGAAAAATACGTTTTCCGTCTTATCCGCACCTTTCCACTCGACAGTAATATTTTTTATTTCGCTCGCGCGTTTTTAAATTGTGTTGTGTCATCATCGGTGTTCTAGTGACCTTTTGATACAATATTCATAAGTCAACGATTAAAGGAATAACTTATACAGTAACTTAGCGGGAACTATTATATATCTGGTCGGGGAGAAATAAAGGTGTGTAATGATGAGTAGTTTTAAAGCCGAAATTTGTATTGAACACGGGTGATTAGGCTTAATGTGAAAACAATCTTCAGAACAATAATAATGTACTGTTCATAACACTTTTAAATTGGATTGCCCATCAAAAATACTTGATATGTTTCATACCGACATTTTTTTAATTTCCAAACACACCGCGATGCGTTCCCCTGAATATAAATCAGAAATACTTTTCATCTTAATAGCAGATCTCTTATAAGGCAGCTTTATTAATAATGCATCCTTATTTTCGTTGATAATGGTTTTGGTATTAAAGGTTGTGATGTGACAACAATTTTCAAGAAATATATAGATATATCTTGAAAGAAAATAGAAAAAGCACCTAAGGCTACATTAAACTGAAATGGTTTAACAACTATATGTTCTATGCTGTTCAATGAGTGACAAACGAATCTACCTTGGAACAAGTCAGTATTTTGTTTAGTCAAGGACAAACACATATGATTGTGTTAAGAGTTTATTATTAGCAATATATATTAAGCTTTAAATATATTTTGCAGAATTGTTCAACGACTTTGGGCAAAATATGTTTTTATACTGCGCTTTTGGCTCGCCGTTATCGGCAAATGGATATATGTATATTAATTTATTTCGTATACTGGCTCTTAATTTGTTTGGCCGAAATCCATCAATGCATAAGCCGTTTTGACTACAGTATTGTGTGATAATTCGTCAAATGATGCCTTGTCGGTATTAATCTTATTCAAAGATTTGTTAGCGGAATTATATAGACAATATTCGTAGTTTATCGTTGCAAAGAAATGTTTATTCGGAACTTCGCTGCATACGATTATTAAGAATGTCTGTTCTTGTCATCCATTTTGTTGATTCTTGAGCTATTGTTTTGTTTTGAAACTGAGATAATGAACCAACTAAGTTACATACATGTTGCGAGACCAGAATAAACATATGGCCTCTAAGAAACACACAGCAAGTGTGATTATGAGAGGTCGAGAAGTGTTCTTAAACTGATTCATTGGTTTGCCTTGGTTGACTTACAATTCTGACTTCAATGTAATACAGTGAATAATAGAATATGATGTGAAAATCACCGCATTAAAACACATTGACCTCAGCTGCGCCTCGCCTCGAACGGAACATAAGTACAATTAATTCGAATTTAAGAATTCCCCATGATACTTTCTCAATATAAACTAGTATTTTCGTAGATTGTTGACAAGTCAGCTTAATATGCGTAATTAGTTTTTTATGTCGACTTTTATTGATAGCATCTCCTTATGTACATTCGGAGATACCAATGCTCTACATCTTCAATTATCAAAACGATTAGAAACAAGTTCTTAATTAAGCCTAGAGGATGCGAAACTAACATGCAATTTTCGAATTTAATATTATCTGCTGGGTGTTTGTCTTTTAATTTGATAACTTGGTGTTGTTACAGAGATCAATGATACGACTTTAAACTGGCAGTCTTTCTAGTATTCTGTCATTGTTCAACAAATTAACACATGTCCATTATGAAACGTCAGATTCAGTTTAATCTTTATTATTCTAGACGACGTGTAATTTTGATCAAAACTTATCACAACACTGATTATTAAAAACCCTTAATGATTGGTAAGGTTATAGAGAATACTATGTTAGTGTGATTGTGTACTTAAATTTATCCCACGAGTGAAGAAAGGTTTACATGGCGAGGCTTGCCGAGCCTTGTAAGCCTTTCTGAGACGAGTGGGATAAATTTAAGTACACAATCAGACTTACATAGTATTCTATTTATCCTACAAAATAATTAAAAAAAAAATGTAACCTGTTTTTTCTGTTCATCATACCTCTACATCCCCGATTTTAAAGAAATAATGAAAAAATCGCTGCAGTTTTACCGGGAAAGAATACGACTGTTGTCGTTTGACGTGTTAATAATGACGTCATGAGCACGCGCGCTTAATATTTGTAAAACATGTTTTTTTGCTGTTTGTGTTGCATTTTGTGTTTAAAATATATTACATCTTGGTATCAAATTGTTTTTTTTTGTTGAATCTGATTCGATTTTACTAAAAATGAATACTTTATGGTTGATTCCGAGTAATATGACCTTCCTCCACACATGACTAGGTGTGGGATAAACATAGGTGTGGGATAAACCTTATCATTTCTGTATGGGTCCTATTATGTTCTATAAAATCATTTAGCTGTAGGATAAAATACNAATCAAATCACAATTAAGTTGTTGAGGTCCAGAAAGTTTCTTTACATTCGCACTTATGTTAACTTCATGTTTTTTAAGCATAGTCATGATAGTGTACACCTTGGTCTTAGCCATCAACATTTTGAACGCATTGGAGTCGCAGTTTGATCTAGCAGTAGAAGGCTGATCTAGCAGATGGAAGGCGTGTATAATTTATCGTATACTCGACAATTATTTTGTCCAGTTCAACTGCGACACGGTTGCATGTTAATGACTAATGTTCGATATTTTAATTGTATCGATACCACCAAGTTTATTACAGATGTTTAACGAATGGACGCATTACGGCGACACTTCACATCCTGATGTTGATGCTGCTGAGATAAATAAATTACTAAAATCATCTATGATGCGATGACTCATTGCCACCGGAGGAAAAATTACATTTCCATTTGCGTCTTTGGCCTACACGACTTGACAGACGAACGCCGCCATTGTTTTACCATAAACCAATCTAATAACGCAAAGCGTTATAACAGTCTATGACGTAAAATACGTAGGCTAAATTTAACTAAATCATTAAACGAATATATGCGGAGCAAAATTGTTGATGCGGGCGCAAAATAAAAATAAAAATATTTGTTTTTCGTTTTAAGATTTTTAGGTGCGGCAAATCCGACGAACATTGAATCAATTTGTTGTGGCCTTGAGACCAAAGGTTAGATACTTACAATAAATGTCTTTATGATTACTATTTTACAGGAATTTGATTGGGTCCAAGCTTAGCGTGAATAAAGTGGCTGTCGTCATAAGAAAAACTAAAAAGGAAACGGACTTGAGTTCAACGTGCGTTTTAGGACCATATGCATACATATAGGATCTGACATGAGTTGTCATATCATACCATATTTTATTAAACGAGTTCAGGAATTTTGCTAGTAAGCGAGCCTTTGGCGAGCTTACTAACGAATTTCCTGGACGAGTTTAATAAAATATGGTATGATATGACAACGAGTGTCAGATCTTTTTTATCACATGCTTTTAAACTAAATAAAATACATCTTAATTGACCAAACAAATGCTGATATCTCTAAAAGTTGATTAATATCGTGACGTCATTGCATGTAAACGACGTAATTACATCAAAATAAAGCCATGCGATTGGTTAGTTATTGATTCTGTAGCGAATGAAAACACATGTGTAATATAAACAAATACGTAATGTCTGTATTACATTGAAAACAAGGTATAGCATGTTATAAAAATCTATATTTAAGGGTCTCTTGTGGACATTTTTAATTCTAAAGATCGAATACGTTCGGAACCGTAAACTCAACGTTGCTTGGCATTTCGGATTAGGGCAACAGTTATAAATATTGCCCGCTCTCTTCGGAAAAACAGTTTTAGACCTGTCGAAGAAATGCCGATATCATGTCACAAGAAATTAATGTATAATAAGCACGATTTTTCATATGGCGATGGTGGTACATGGCAAACAACCCCGGCGAAGATTTGAGTAAGACCATTAGATGTATTCTCTCTTATGTACAGAGGTCCTCGATTAAACTGCTCGCATCGGTTACCTCACAAGCAGTAATCAAAGCCACCACAATTAAATTCTTTTCTGATATAAAATTTCATTTTGTTACTTTTTTTCGCATTTATTAAAAATCAATTCAAGTTTCTACATAGATTTTCTGATTTTATATCGTGTGCAGTCAAAATGAACAATAAATAAATACAACATTAAACCATTAAACCAACAGACATATTATATTTGAATATAAACCAAATGAAATAGCTGAACAGGAAGAAGAAAACAAATCCTAAATAAAAAAATAAATACAACAGACGTCATCGCCGATGAACGGTCAATATAAATCGTTTTAGTTGAAACACTTTTTTATGGAGCTTTCAAATATCGGACAAGTATTTTTTTTATTATTATCAGGAGGGAATTGCGTACTTCAATCCTCAAGATGTTTAAACAAGACACGTAAACATTTGACGGTAAAACACATAAGCATGCACAAAATGACACACTTAATATAAAAACTGAGTTAAACAGGAGTCACCGTCTTAAAAGTCGTTGCAAATCATAGTAGATAATCGCCTAAAATTGTTCATGTATAGTTTTCGTAACTATACATGCATTTTTTTATCGAGGTCTGGTGTGTCAAAGCTTTGTCGATTCATTTAGGTATGAAACAAATGTAAGCACTTTTGTGTATCGTAGAAAGCTATCCTGTACACATGCTTAAATAGCATTTAGCATACAGGTCTTTTTAAAGAGTTTAAATATGTTTTTTGGGTACAAATCACTTATTTATTTGCTTTTAACTCTTGCGTTAAGTTAAACTCTCACATGGAAAATGTTTGTTTTACTTTTAAATTTATATCTTAAGGAATGAACTCATTTTGGTAAAATATAACAATATAATGATTTTGCATTTTTGCTGTTATAACATTTTGTATATTTATTTTTCCACTAGCAACATGTTAATTTTTTTTATTATTTTATACCAAATATTATAAAAGTTGATCTCCGTACACCTTTATCAACGATATCTGTAGATGTGATCTGTAAAGCTTGGTAATTCTGCTTGCAGCACACTCGCGGCATATACTTCCTGTATACATGATGCGCAGCCACTCCAGCAATCCATTTTAAGAACTCATGTGTCAATATCTCACCACAACAAAACAATCAATCACACTAAAATTCAAAAAAACCAATACAATATTACATGCATACTGAATGTATTGTACAGAAATTCGCCGAGAACATAAATGTTTCTGTCAAAGTACAAAACAAACATATATTTACTACGTGAATTTGAAAAAGAAGAACATATTAACATCTTTACTGAGATGTGCTTCTTTTGTATGACGTCACTAAATGTGTACGTTCCAACTCGTTCTTATCGCGTTTATTTATATCATTCATGCATAAATGTCTGTGTGGTATTCATAGTGGTTTGTAATGTTCTTCACAATAAAACGAATGAGTGTGTATGGCATAATTTAAATAATTTATAGAAAGTATTTAATGTGTTTCTCACGTTGACGTACATTTAACAAAAACATAATTATGATTATGAAAAACCATTCCGATTTCCACTCATATACCAAAGCAATAACCATTACTTTAGGAATATGTGAATTGGTTATATTATACAGCGGAAAGGGTACTCAGGTGACAATTGGAATATTATCTCCGAACAAATGCACAAATCCCCCATATTATATTCTAGAGCGTTGACTGTGTTACCCTGGGTGTATATTTTGTATCATGTTTCATTGTTTTATATCAACCGTTAACACAATCATACATTCCTGCTGCTACAAACAATAAGCATACTTATACACTGTGTTATACCGAAATACAATTAAGAGAGTCATATAATGTTTGACAAAACGTGTTTAGTCCTAATATAATGTATACATTACGGTTAAGTAATCTGTGTTTTTATTGTTCGCTTGATCACGTGTACAATATGTGTAGGTCGTCGCGTAAAGTATGGTTCATTAGGTTAGAAAGTTTATACGAGAGTAAGTGCGTGAGTAACTAAGAGTAAACATATATAACTATATTTCCCACATATATATGAATGCCTAAAAGGAACGTTAGTGAATTAATTAATGAGGGTTTTTATTCTTCCAACAGCTAAACAAATGTTTTGTGTTATTAATTGTAGGACGGGAGAAAGACGACGATCGAAGAGGACGCAGTACAGTTTGTATTCGAGTTCACTCAATCACATTATATCATATCTATTATTTGTTGGCACTCAGAGAAAATTCTACGATAAATAAGAACCAATACGTCCAGAGTTTTTAACCTCAATGACTTTAAAGCTCACCAGAGGACAAATCGCAGTCAATTTCAAGCTTACTAGAGCAACAAATATAGTCACGTTTATTTTAAATTAAGCACCAAACGAAGTGATATTTAAGGTTACTAAAGCGCCAGCCAAAGCGACATTTAAGCTCACGGTATCTCGAATCACAGTGGCATTTAAGCTCACTCAATCAACAACACATAATTGAATTTAATATCAGTAGAGCATTTGAGCTAACTGGAGCACATAACGAGTGGAATTTAAACTCACGGAAGCACAACGACAATGAAATTTAATCTCAGTGGAGGAGAAACCAAAGTGCCATTTAAGCTCAATCTAGCACCTACAACAGACATTGAATCTTACTGAAATGCGTTAATTCAAAAAATGGCGTTGCTTTCGTTTTAAATGCGAAATTGTAGGTATGATTCCTGTCGAACTATCCCCGTGTATTTGAATGATTTACTTCACGTTAATTTAAATGTTTTTTTTTATGAAACAATATTTGCGATTATTTCTGAAATGTCAAATCAAAATGTGTTTACGTTAAAAAAGGTATAATAAACTTGATTCTTTCAAATAAAGTTCGTCCTAACATGTCACGTCAATACAATGGAGGAATCATATTTTTTTACAAACAATGTCGACTAATGAATAAACATGTAGGAACTGTCTAGTATGTGATTCTTTTTGCCTATTGTACACGTTTTGACATTGCTTGTATTATAAGATCGAACATCATTAATAATCGTATGCTGACGCAAATGTCCGAATAAAATTGCTTTATTAACGAAAAGACTATGACTATTTTCCGTGTAATTCCACTAACCAAAGGTTGCCCACGATTAATATAGACTAAGCATTATTTGATAACGTATGACGCAAGTCTAACAGATTCAAACTGACGAATTATCACACAACATTTTAGTCAATACGGTTTTTGCATGGAAGGATTTTGGTCCAACAAATTTGTAGCGAGAATTTGAAATCAAAATAAAGACATTTTATTCAATTTCCGATACAATCAAAGGCGAGCGAAAAGCAAAGTATAACATTCATAGTTTGTCCGTAGTCGTTAAAATATTCTGCCAAACATATTCAAAGCTTTATAAATTGCTTATGCTGATAGGTTTATTGAATATACATTAGACATAAAGTTCATGAGTACACATGTTCAAAAACATAGAAACATATATAAAGGCATGAAATGTGATCAGTATTAAATTTCGTAAGTTGTTAAATAAAGTATTTATACATAAACAAGTCTATGACAAATTGATTACAGCATTAAGAATATATTTAACAATGTTATAGCAATATCATAAAAAAGACTAATTTACAACAGAGCGAGAAGTCAAGTTTGAGAAATAAATTATACCCAATTTATCATAATAATATTTATACAGGTTTCTTTGAATAAATGCTTTATTTACAAACATGGCCAATCTTCGGTTGGTCCATGTATTATCAGATTGCATTAAATCAATAAATTGTATCATGTTTGGTTTATTCCAGTTATATTTGTTTATATACAATTTTCCAATATCATCATATAAGGAACAATCTAAAAATGATATTCATCCTCAAGAACATTGCAATGTTGACATTTTCTCTCTTGAAAATGTATAGATTAAAAATGAAGATTAAACGCAATTATGTTTCCCAATCTGTGTTTTTGACTTTTAAAATACAGACTTGTTCCAAGATGTAATTTCTATTGTCACTCATTGAACACGGCAGACAATGCGGTTTTTGAGCCAGGTCAGTTTGTTGTGGCCTAAGGTACTTAACCTTTCAAGATTTATATATTTATGTCTTGCAAAATTTGCCTCATTTACCAAAAACCATTATGAAAACAATTAGGAATACATTACCAAAATAATGCTTCTATTTAAGAGAGCTGCTCTAAAGGTGAAAGTTCTTTCTATATATATTTAGCGGAACGCAATAGCTCCCATGTTGAAATTAAAAAGGTATGTTTGAAAAAGATCAAGTTACTTCGAAAAGTAACATAATTGTAAAGTTTAATGAACCGTTAATTACTTATATTTTGAAGATTGTGTTCACATTAAGTCGAATCAACCGTGTTGCGTTATAATTTTCAGTTATAAAACTACCGATCATTAAACTGCTTAATTACTCCCCTGATCAGATATCTGATATTTTCCTTCTAGATGAATATATAAGTGTTTCCTTGGATCATTGACTGATGAAGATTGTATTACAATGTCCATAGAACACCAAACGAAGAAAGACACGATTTTCAAATTAGCAGTTGTTCGACGGTAAAACAAGAGCGCGCGAGCGAAATAAAATATGTTGATTCCATTTCGATATAATCACTGTCGAGCGGAAAGGTGCACCGAAAAGAAAAAAAACATATTTTGCCGTATTAATTTAACTTTTTTTGCCAACTTGTTTTCAAAGCTTTGTATCTTGTCACTAATGCCCTCTTAATACAATCATAATTTGACCCGATGTTTGACCTCGAATAGTGTTAGTGATTGAAAAATACCAATTCCTTTTGCCAATGTGCTGTTTCAACTGTCACTAGTGGATGACAAACGTAGGGCAGAGTTTATAGATATTGAGTTCTGACATACTGTAAATTTTAACAACTGGAGGCCTATTAACAACAATCATGAGAAACAATATTAGACTAACATCCTCAGCCAGTATCATAAACCCATTAAAGACAGTTACACGAGTTTTTAAGGATCAATACTATTTTGACTGTATCGTTTGTGTGCGCTTCTTGTGTTTTAATTTGCTATTCACTGGCAACCCAATCGTCAATTGTTATAATCTGAAAACATTATTACGACGTTTCATACCCAACAACACTGGCCGCTGAGCGAAATCAATCAGCACAAATATTTGTAACCGACTGATGTCGATACAATTGAGGAAAAAATGACGTTTTTGTTTAGTCACAGACAGCATTATGCTGTCAATTTGTATAATTGACTGTTTAACGAAAAGTTAACAGTCAATTTCGTAAAAATTAAAGGCTTTATTAAAAAAAAATAGAAAAATAGCTCTTGTGTAAAAAAATCGGACCCATTGAAAAATGAACACTGCGGGCGCAATAACAAAAATACAAATATTTTAATGTAATTTACCATTTTCAGGTGGGACAGATCCCACGAATATCTTATAAGTTCGTTGTGGCTGCATCCTGATGTTTAACCGCCAGTCGGGCATACACAACATTTCGAAAGGGCTGACCACAGAAAACTGGACATGGGTATATAAGTGTTAGCTCAAATACGTGACAGTTCCCGCTATTAAAGGCTGATTTACGAGTTGTAATGGATACACAAATGTTTAAACATAGTCTCCACATGGCCTTAACACCAATAATCAACTAGATGTCCTGGTGCGAGGTACTATTTTGTTAAAACTATGTGCGAAAATCATTGTATTAATCATTACTCTAACACGGCACGTGCCAAATGTCATATAAACAAAGACGAAAATAGTCTATGGGGTATTCTGCAATAATTATGGGCGGAGCATTTTCACTGAAAGCACGCGCTGTAACTAAATAAAAAAACATGCCGATACATTTTCCACTAGCGTTATAATCCGGGTTTTTTTATGAATGAATGTCACGTGACAAAATACTACGCTATAAAAACAAATTCGTAAACTTGACTCAACATATACAGTGTTGTTATCGTTGTAGCTGTAACACGCTTGCGTTAATTAAAAGTGTACAATGTAAACATGTAAGTTTACACAAGTTGTTGTTGTTCTTATTCAAGCAAACGGGAGAAATGACACGTTTTTTTTTCCATCCAGTTTGGCTGTTATTGAAGGCGGAGATCTGCTCGACAGAACAGCCGAACGTTGTTTTTATGAGCGGAACTTCACATAAAATAGTTCACAGCAAAAATAAGATACATTGTATCAATCTTTAGTAAAAACCGTGTTAGAATCGAAAAAATTCGTGTACGTTATAGTTTGTTGTCGAATAACCCACGGCCGGAAGTTTAGATGCGTGGTTTCAAATCACTCGTGCTTCGCAATCGTGATTTAATCCCTACGCATCTAAACTTCCGGTCGTGGGTTATTCGACCACTAACAATAACGTTCACGCATCATTTCTTAAACATATGTGAAAAGAAAAGTTACAGTCCTATATCGAATTAATCTGATCTATATGTTATGGATTTATGATACATTTAATATCACGTATATATCATTCATTTGGATACTACATGTATTAATATTTTACATATCGGTTGATATCATTAAATTTGTTTAATTTATTAGATTAATGATAAACAATTAAGGTAAATAATAACAATATATAATGTTTTATTGTAAAATATTCATTGTTTACGTATATGAGACAGAATTTCATTCATTCTTAGCGTACTTTTTACAATTTTGGCGCCATTTTATATAACGTCGTTTATGAAGGCATTAATTACAACGTCAATTGATGTTTGAGAACATTGATTTTATTATTATTATTATTTGAAATGTGTTGTAACAAGATGAAAATATGAAACCAAAAGATTTCTTCCGTAGTTTTTGATAAAAGCGCAATGCCGAAATAAAAGGAATATAATCAGAGAATTAATTATTATTTAATAGCCCTTAGGATAATATCACTGAGCTGAAATTTCAAACTTTTATACATATTTGACATTTTATATGAAACTATTTCAAAATGTGAATATTTTCGGGTAGTAATTGACTGAGAGAGTAATAAAAATTGTTAATAATTGTCAGTGCTGATAAAATCGTTGATAATACACGGGTTGACATAGTTGATCTTCCGTCAGGCCCAATGTAATAATAGTGACCAGCCAGGCAAGTCCAAACATTATATTGACATGGGCTTTTGTCCATATATAGTTTGTGGATGCCTGGCTGGTTATTATTTTGTTATAGGGCCCTCAGTGGGTTTTCCGTTTATTAAATTAGTAAATCGAAAAAAGGTTAATCAAAACGCGCTTAATCTGTCAATATCGTGTAGACGTAACACTTACATGGATTGAAGATAATGAGAATTTAGTTATACTATGAGTTTTATATGTGATTATTTTAATAAACTGCGCGATAGTTTACGCAGGTTGCGATATGTTTGTGGCATTACGGTATCGTTCGCTTATATCTGTGACCCGGTCACGGGACGGTTCCGACTTATATTATCTTTGTCAGCAATTATACGTTACGTAATTAACGCTTTTTCTTGTTCAGGATAGCACCACTGTCTGGTTGCTAAGATAATTTGAGCTAAATGCGCCTAACCGGACACGCCTTGTTTTACGCAATGAACTTGTTGGAATATACACAAAGACAAGAAAAAAAGCAGTTTTAAGACACAAACAACATTTATTCAAATAATGACTATAAAATATAAAACTTCATTTTCTCAACTTCTCACAGGCCAATTTGTTCACAGAGATTGTGATTGGCTGAAAACATAATATATACATTTCACTTAAATCTTAATTAAATCACTAGAGTAAACACCATGTTACATAATAAATGCAAACAACATATTAATATTAATATAAAAAAATGCAATTTCCAGATCTACACAGTCATCAAGACAAATCAATATTCAATAATCAGCTGTATACTATCAATTCTATTATTTAAGGTGAACTCTACACGGGTTTTGTCAGGTTGATCAGTTAAAAATGAACTCCCTTAACAGATTTCATATAGCTTAATGTTATCGAATTCTTTTTAATCAAAATGATAAAACAAGCAAGAAATTATATTATCTTCAAAAATTAAGTTAACTTATTAAATAGGCATTAACACGTATTAGCTATTTAAGTATTTTGAAAACAAGGGGTCTGATAACATTCCAAGCTTATAAGCATCGTTTTCGACAACTTCAAGATAAGCGAGGGGGATTATTGTTAAGATGTGTAAATACCCTGTCTTTTTTTAACTACCCCTATCAGATATTATTATCTTTAAAGCTGTTTACGTACTGTATGTAAGCTTACTATAAAAAATTGCATACATGACACGTTCATATAGTGATTATTAAAACATGAAATATCAAATTGACATAATGATATAAATAAATATTGAAACTAAACTTTCCGTCGTGATAAGCCACGAAACAATTTACAAACGTATTAGAACAGCCAATTGGGAGCCTAATTATTAGACAGGAGTACCCAGAGTATTATCGTACAGGCCGTCAAAAATTAGGCACTCATGATTCGTAAGAGGAATAAGTCCTTCGATTTTCTGCAAATCCACTTTCGATCTAAAATGAATTGAAATCAACTCGATTCTCTTGTATGTACATAAGTATGTATACATATGTCTTTTTTGATTTTACTAGTTATTATTACGTTACATATGTAAATGAGAATTAATCTTGTTGATGAAAATAATGTTCACAGACGACACAAAACATAATAAAAGTACATTAATTAATAGATACAAATGTTGTTAAAGTAAAACTTAGTTCAATATGTTCACAGACGACACAAAACATAATACAACTACATAAATAGATAAAAATGTTGTTAAAGTAAAACTAAGTTCAATATGTTCACAGACGACACAAAACATAATAAAACTACATAAATAGATACAAATGTTGTTAAAGTAAAGCTTAGTTCAATATGTTCGCAGACGACACAAAACATAATAAAACTACATAAATCGATACAAATATTGTTATTAAAGTATTTACATAGTACAACCCATGACTGGCGAAACAAGCATAGATACATATGATTGTAGTCAGCAGAGGCGAAGATGACCCAGTATGACCCCTCTAGTATTATGTTGATGTGAGAGACAAAACTGATAAGCGGAATTATAAATCCAAAGTGATCAATAAATTGTTTCGAATTGTATGAAAACCAAAGTTATTATAATGATAACAAGCACTGGCATGTGTTGCATAAACGCAGGCTCTTACTTTAAATGTAAATGGTTCCGGACACCATCTTATTAGTTAGGTGATACTGAGACGCAAAACATAAGTTGCTTTGATGTATATCATGCCCAAAATAACATTGAATCGGGTATCACACATTAATAATATCATAGAAAAAAAGGAATGATGGAACATCAGAGCCACGATGAGAAAAAAAATGTTTTAAGGAAATCGACAAATTGTCCTTAAAATAAAAGACAATAAATAGAAAATGCGTTTAGAACACTGTTTGCGAGTATGATACTTCACGTTATGTCAGTGCCGGTGCAATTACAATACACACTGCATGTTTGGCGGCGAGTATTCTCTTTTCAGATTTGATTAAGAATAAACGTGTTGTTTTACTTGATGTACTCAATGGTAGTGAACCATTTTTAAAATTCTTAGAGTTCTCGCAAGAAGGCCTTTACATGAAACCTTTTCACTGAAATTTAAATAATAAAATAATGTGACTTTACCTTTGTCGATGAAAGCGTTTGAAATTACCAATATCGTTTCAAAATACCAACATATACCTTACCATAAACACGCTCAATCATTAACAGGAAGAAATACATTAGAATGTGAATCGCTTACCGAATTCAGGCACGGTGTACTGTGCATTCTTTGTGTGGTTCATTTGACTTTCTATTTTTCATCAAAAGTACCTAAACATCCATAACATACTGACGACTCTTATAATTTAATTTAAATGTTAAAAGAAGTGACATAAAATATTTGACATATTAACCGGTATATAACATAAATAAATACTACATATTCTTTAAGGGTAATAAACGATTGTGTAGATTTTTTAGAGTATAGTGTAAACCGAACAGATTTAATAATCCGTGTAAACAGATACATAAATTATTAATAACATTTCACAATCATATCATGGAATATTTTTTAATTAATAATGTATTATTTAGCAAGTTTGTTCATTTGGCATATTGTTAATGTTCACCAAAGACTTCGTATACCTGACTTTACTAAAATGTAATACTTCCTGTATTGTAAAAGTTTTAAATGTTTATAACTTATCGAGTCGAATTGGATCACGCTTTGTGTTTGAATTTAAAAAAAACAGCATTTGAAACTAAATTAAAACCCAACGTTGGAACGTTTTGTATTAGTGGATACATATATACGCCCATGTGGTATGTGCGTTATTTATAAAATGTATGTCGTCATATGTGTTATACACAAAGATTACGAAATATGGATATATCTCTACTTTAATAACAAAAGGCTTTTACGATTACCTTCAAACTTTGTTATAATAAAACAAATCCAAATTCGTATATTGTCATGGTTGTAGTGCTTAGTGGATTGCGGCCATTGCTGATAAAGCAGCAACACCTGCTATGGTACATGTCATACAAAATAAAAAGAGCAGAACATCCATTGAATCAACGATATCGATCCAGGTAACATCTCGACAATTGCGTGCAACAACCACTTCGTTTTTGACAGTGTTGATTTCTTTTTCCTCACACACTACATTATTCACTTTTGTACGTCTAGTTGTCCTGCATCTCAGAATGTTGACTAATTTATAAACAGTCATGAATCCATTGCCAATAGGGTGTTCCATCGTTTTTCGAGCGGCTAATTGTTCTTCCACGATACACAGAACCACAATTAGAGTGCTTAACACTGTCATTAGAACTAAGTAGAGGGACAGAAAGGAGACGCTATCGGCGTTCTTGGGCAATGATTCGGTGACGATGGTTAGAAACACGGCCAGTGAGAGGAATACGGTAACAGAAAAGCTGACACGCTCACCCGACGTGATTGGTAGAACAAACGCGAACGTGTTCAGGAAGGACAGGAGAACAATTGGTACGATGACGTTGATAATGTAGAATGCAGGTTTTCGTTTTAACTTGATCTCAAACATGACCTCCGAGAAGTCTGTCTTGACGTCCCTGCATCAACGAAATAAAAAAGTTCGTTAAAAATATCTGATTAAGCTAAACGTTATAACAATAAACTGTTTATTGTTGAAGACCACCCGACGCGACTTACCATGTGCATCCATGTTATTATGTTCGTGTTATATACATATTTATATCATGCAATCAGCCGTCGCCTTGCTTACTACATGACCGTTGACTATTTTACCATGTTGAACGCAAAGGTGCGTACAATATATTTCGTATTTGAGTGTCCGTTTTAAATCAAACAATAATGCAAAAGTCTACCCAGAACGTACCCGTCATGAATATGTATACAATCTGCATAATTATAATAGGTCGCAGATTATAAATATTCTGAAATTGTTTTCCTTACAATCTCTCTACGGTGCTTGGCAGGGGAAAGGTAATTGTTTATTTTTATGACGTGAATATTCGCTGATCGGACTTCAATGTCTTTAAAACGTGAATACAACAATTATGTATAACAATACGTATATAAAAAAAAAAAAAATTAACAAAGAATGTAAATGAACATAGGACTCATATATGTGCTCGCCCAATATTTTATGTCAGCTTTGTACTAGTTCAAATATGTCATTGCATTGTACACAACGCTTATTAATAACCTTTAGTTAGACACAAACTAAAACCTCAGTTTTACTTTTTGTGACAAGGAATACAAACCATTTGGGTACGTTTCGTTAAATCTTATTTAATTTACAAGAAGCTTCCATATGATACCATTTATTCGTTTATATATGAATGAACGGCTACATATGCATCTATTGTTTTCTTTCTCTTAGATTTATACTCCTGCAAATGTATTTTAATCATCTATTGTTTCTTATACTAGCAGGGATTTTAGTAAATTGAACAATCATATGCATAATGTTTACTTAGCACGCTATCAAACCGGAATAAGTATGTAATTATCATTTATTGGTAATGTTGGTTTTGTATTCATTGTCAATAATAATTTTTCTTTGGATTAATAGTTTTGAAAGCTGCACTTTACCTCAAGAAATACATTTACTAGAGTTTTCAATTGTAGAGGACTAACCTGGCAGCTGTGGATTGGATGTCCCACATGCTGTTTGGAGTGTAATCTGACAGATCGATGTCATCCATGAATCTACGATCGAGATGAACTTGAGTCTTGAAATAACTCCTGGCGTTAAATATTAAACTACAAGTTTGGACGTCAAATGGAATGTTCCGGATGTCTACGTCACATGTTGACTGAAGCACCTGTATTAGACATCGTAAGGTGTGTACAACAGTATTATAAACACTGTATAAAATAATTTAAATATTCTTGATAATCAAAATGTACCATAGAAAAAGAGAAACTTTTACACAGCTCACATACAAGCCATTTTAGAACAAACGTTAGTCTATCTGACCCTTTTAAAAGTAAGTTCGTAGTGTCTATCCTCCACAGAAAAATATATACACTTATGTATGCGTTATTAGTCAATATAGCGGGGTTAGGTTTATTTAAATATACTAACGTCCTTCCTCTGGTTACGTCTGATACTGATTACGTTAATAATAATTCGTGTTATTGAAAATTAATTTGTGTAATGATTTACTTAAACATGTTATCGTTATTTGCTTTTCATAATCCTTACTTTTTGTTACAAACCGCTTTTAATCGAATCCCTAATCGTTAAATGCAATGCGTAACGCCGAATGCGTGAATTGAAATTATAACTATAATTTAAACGATCAATGTCGTGTTTAAACGAATTCATTGTTTCATTACATTGTAAGTTTGATTGTATTACACTTAAACGGAATATAATCACATATCGATCTTTGAGATACGAAATTGTTCGAAAATACGCATACCATAGACACCTGCTATTCCCGTAAAACCATTATATACGTAGAAATGTGACGTCAATGCATTTGGGCATATTCCATGTACGAGACGGTCCAAATTGAGCCGAATTTTCGTGGCAATAGTTTACGCCAGAGCTTAGGAGGCCTCAGCTTTGATCATACATTTAACACTAGTGGTATAAAAGCTTTATTAGAGTTGTCCAATTCGGGTCGCATATCGTCGATGCCAAAAAAGTTATATAAATATTGCCACACTTTTCGACTCCTTATCATCTATGACGACCGTAGGTAGCTATTAAAACAAAATCAAAGTCACAAAGGCTGGACATCTCATAACATTTAATTTATTACGTTCGCCCCATTATTTGCCGCTATTAGTTGATAGTATATAAGCTTTAATATTGAAATCATTTTATAGAAATTGCAAAGGATATAAATATGAAAAATCGCTTTAGTTTCACACGTCGGGTCGCAAAAGCCACAGTTGCAGACGTATATGTATTTGAGTATTATCGAGTGCTTGGTGATTCTCTGATATGCCATCGCAAAATGAGACTTCTAATTAGGTACATAGGGGATAGTGCGTGATACAGGAGTTCCAGAAACGAGGCCACTCTAAGTATTTTAACTGTTCGGTGTTCAGCATCTATTACCTCTCATTTACAAGCGAAAGACGAGTTAGTAAGTATTGGAAGGATCGGGGGATTGAACATATGATACCTGATTCCTTGTGCAAGCGTGTTATCCTTAGACCAAACATCCACTCACGACCAGAGAATAGTGCTATTAAATAACCGACTGATATGACAATGTGTAACTAGATATGGGGACGTATGCTGCTATTTAAAAAGTAAATTCTTTCCGCCCTAGACGACCAGACGTGGTGCTTTGGTGCTTAAAAAAAAGCAAACTTCAGCGCCAATATTTGTTTATACCTATGAACAATTTATGTACGCACAGTATTGTTTGCGTAATGATATTAATATGTTATAAACTATTATTATTGCTCCCATTCCATGTTAAATAACGAAATTGTTCCGTAAAGTGGTGAACGGCCGGTGATTTCTATAGAAACCTAGCTTATGGCTGTAGTAACTCTATCGTGTATGGAAAAGAGTCGAATTCATGATGTCTGAACACAATCTAACACACGTAATCAAACGCACAAGATAAAGAACATTGAAATAAAATCACTAAATGATATTTGGCAACATAAACCATACTTATATCAAACACAAACAACATGCCTACCACTGACCAAGTTTCAGTTAGAGCTTATATTTCAACGATGGTTTCCTAAGCAATTTACATTTGCCATTTTGCTATATAGAGTTAAGTGATCTCACGCGTTTTGAAATGAATCATAAAGCGGGTTGCATACAAAAATACACNGTTTGCGTATTGATATTAATATGTTATAAACTATCATTATTGCTCCCATTCCATGTTAATTAACGAAATTGTTCCGTAAAGTGGTGAACGGCCGGTGATTTCTATAGAATCCTAGCTTATGGCTGTAGTTACTCTCTCGTGTATGGAAAAGAGTCGAATTCAAGATGTCTGAACACAATCTAACACACGTAACCAAACGCACAAGATAAAGAACATTGAAATAAAATCACTAAATGATATTTGGCAACATAAACCATACTTATATCAAACACAAACAACATGCTTACCACTGACCAAGTTTCAATTAGAGCTTATATTTCAACGATGGTTTCCTAAGCAATTTACATTTGCCATTTTGCTATATAGAGTTAAGTGATCTCGCGCGTTTTGAAATGAATCATAAAGCGGCTTGCATACAAAAATACACTATATGTTATTTACTGAAATGCGATTAAAATAACACTTTAGAGTAACGGTATTTTTAAACACGAATTAAACATACAGAAATGGATTACAAATACAAATAAGCAATAAATATATAGAAATTACAATATCCAATTCAAAACAACACGTTTGAACCTCATATCGCTCCATATTATTCGTTTATACGCTTGATAAGTTAAGTTAACAAACGTAATACGTTTCGAGCATCGAACATGAATCTGCTGCATCAAATATAGAAATGTTTAGCGGATAAATAGGGAATATATTGAGTTATGTGAAAATGGATTCGATAAGCCCGCAGGGCGAGTATAATGCGAATTACCAACTGAAAAGTGCGATACAATACAACAAAACGCCACTGTCATGTAATATTACAATTTTTAATACCACTTCCCGATAAAAAAACATATCAAAATATTATTTGAAAACAATGGTTTTGATTGAAATCGATACATGTATACAAACGAAAAAGAAATCTTCTGAAAAAACGCTCATCATATCCCTGACATAATTAATACAGTGGTTTTTGCGTGTCTAAAAAAAAATCAAAAAA
The DNA here is from genome assembly GCA_007657795.1 of Dreissena rostriformis. Taxonomy (NCBI): domain Eukaryota; kingdom Metazoa; phylum Mollusca; class Bivalvia; order Myida; family Dreissenidae; genus Dreissena; species Dreissena rostriformis. The sequence goes on from VMBQ01003038.1 coordinate 112,233, forward strand.
AATCCCGATACCGCTAGGACTATTACGGATATTGATAATACAAAACACATAAACTTAGTCCGCTTTCACAGCATTTATTACAAAAGGTAGAAAGTTTCCATTATTTTAATAAGAATATATATACGTATATAATTGAACGATTTCAAACTCAACCATTGATACCTTTAATGAGGATGATCCGAGAGTTGACAACTTCAATACATGACCAATATACAATACCTGATAAGGAAACCATGTAACAATTCCTTCACTAAATACTAAGACATTAAGGTCAGAGGATCCCAGAGTGTTGAATGAAGAAATAGAATTCTTGAGTGAAACGTCCGGCTTCCAAATGTCATCTTGAGGCTGTGAGAAAACAGATTGAAAACAGCCAAGTTAATGAGTATTTTGGTGTGTGTCTGTGTGTGTGTGTGCGTGTGTGTGTGTGCGTGTGTGTGTGTGTTTGCGTGTGTGTGGGTGCGTGTGTGTGCGTGCGTGTGTGTGTTTGTTTGTGTGTTTGTAATTAATAGTTTTCTGGCTTGATTAAAATGGGTGGAGGAATAGTAGTCTTGATAGTAGAATGTTAAATGAAGACAGCGGTGGTCAAATGCAGGAATTAATTGTTGAAGTTTAAACGGTGAGCAGATGCATGAATGGGATGGACAGATGGATAACCAGCACTATTCAAATATCCGGTTTTGTTATTTTAAATATTGACCATGATTGTTCGTGCTTTTGTTCAATAAGTTGGTTTTTAATTAAGCCGTGACTTCACAAATTACCTATCATCAAAATATAAAGTTAAAACAAAATAACTTACGAGTAAAATAGCATAAGTTTCGTTGAACTTCGTGCTGTTCCATTGAAGATATTCGTCAAACCATACCATAAGGAGGGAACCAGCTGTTTGCAAGGCTTTGTTCTCTTCGTCGAATACGAGAATAGCTGGAAAATGTAGATGCGGTTCTTTTTTGCATAATAACATTTTGTATGCAAGTCCGTGACTTGTTTAAAGATTTTCATCATTGAAATAATACATACCATGTATTAACTAACAACTAAACACAACTATAAACTATTTGGAATATTCTCAACTGTTTTAGTATTGCCATACCCTATATTTTTGAACACGTGACATTTTGAAACAAAATGCTTTACTGCTTGACCGTTCAGGATTTCAAAAGTAACAGCACTCTAAAAGAAATTTAATCAAAGAAATACGTTGCACACGCTTAATTAAAAGTATTTTTTACCGACTTCGATTGATCATTATACATAAACGAACTATACTCGCTTGATTGAATCAAATGTTTGCATTCTTATTTAAATAAATTACTGTGTATTTGAAAATTTTCATTTTGCAAAACTGATAACACCTCTCTGTAGGTTTATGTTAATAAAACACATAATTACGAACGTTTGTTAAAAATACGTTTCAAAGTGATTTTCCAACGAAGATCCGCGTATTACAAAATGGTAATGTGCAACTGTAGAAACTCAAAGAGACACACACCTTCATACTCATACTTTTGGTATTTGTATGATTATTATGATGTTTATGAATATGATGATTATTATTATTATCATTATGAATACGAATATGAATATGATAATGATTATGATAATTATGATTATTATGATTATTATGATAAGTATGATTATTATGATTATTATGAGTATTATGATTATTTTATTGTAATTATTAATCTTAAATATGTATTATTGATAGGACTCTATGTACTTACCATTTAGAAAAAACTGCACATGTATAATTGTCTGATTCCTTAAGTCTTTTATAGGTCGGATTTTCTTATTGTACTTTTGTGTCGTAAATAATAGCTTCATTACGTCATTGACGTCGGAACCACTTTCACCTACAGCAAGTCCAATTGTTAAGATGCACTGTAATGCCACAGTACAAATGATTTTGGAAAACATGTTGATCATTCAAAATCGTTAACCAATAAAATATGATGTCATATATTGTCCCTGTACTTTTGCTGTTGGCAATTGTTTTGTTTTCTTCCTAAATTGTTTAATTTTGGTTTAGGATAGAGTAAAATATATAAATCCAACCATTCACAATATCTATCATTGAATAAGTTTACAGTCAATACAGTCGGCTACCCACTACGTCTGTAATCGCAGCAATTTCAAATGGCCGTTTATATATATATAAGTATGCAATACACAGTTTTCCATTGGACCGACTTCGACATGGTAGGTGGAGTCAAATGTACGAAGACAATAATGGACATTCTGAAACACATAT
>VMBQ01003039.1:0-10231 GCA_007657795.1 Dreissena rostriformis
TATAATTCTGCTTTGGTAAGACATATTTTCTGATTTAAACAATATTGTGTAAAAAGTAAGATTTTTATGTTTCATATGTCGGGTAAATATACTACAATTATGTTGTTGATACGAAGGATCGAACATATTGAAGACAAACGTTTAAACAAATAATATTTCGCTTTATATAAAAAAAAACATATTTATAAAATATGTTAATAGATCTTAAAAAGTTATATACATGTAGTTATAAGCATATGTAATAATCGATATCGCATATGCAATTTATCTTTACGACTTACATATGCGTGAATGCACTGACATTAAATAAGCCGAGGTTACAGACCGGTTGTCTCGACATTACGTTGAGCTTGCGTCGGCGACCGTGCAACTTTCCTCGATCGCAACGTCGCCGCAACCGTCGCAAGTGTCATTTGTACACGTTTGTATCTATTTAGGGAGATGCAAATACCAATATTCATAAATTATTAACAGTTATTTGTTTCTGAGAGCATCAACTTCTCTTTATCGTATATCCAATTATCTTGACTATTCACCTATGCGTGAATCCGCACTGACCCTAAGTAAGCCGAACTTGCGTCTGCTACCGTGCGAATTCCCTCAATCGCAAGGACGCCGGAAGTGACAAAACTTTAGAGTGTACACCTGTGTGTCTATTTAGCTAGACAAAACATAAAAAGGATGTATACATTGAACGATGACAATTCATCTGGTATCAAGTGGCGCGCGGTCTTGAAACAACAGGTGTCGGAACCGTAGCCACAGGCGCCGCGGCCCCAATATTTTGAAATGTAGCCGTTCCACATCTGGACATTTGCTTCAGCGGCTGTAACTAGAATACCACCAAATGCCGCGTTTCGTAATGCGTAGAAGTTTGCAAGTATTACAATATGACCCTGATGTGTATGCATGATTTGAACATATTTTATTAATAAAAGCAATACTTAATATAATATATAACCTTTGACTGTGCGGTTTCGAAGCGAAATATGGTTCAATATATTTTCGATATATTATGCTTTATACGAATAGTTTGACCTCAGTGTCATAATTAAATGCAATTTTCTAGAGGGTCAATATATGGTCATTGTTACAAACGTGACTGTACGTTGTAGTAACAGGGATGTAACGTGGTAGCTGCTGAAGTGGTTTGTGTGCAACTTAATATTGTTAGGAATTTCAAATTAGATATGATATGCTCTAGCTGCACAGTGTTTTGACGATGTCAAATACATACTTTTAATATAAATAGTATCATGCCTTTTTAAAAGGCACGTACATTGCACACACTATTGTTATACATTAAGATGAATCCAAAGATTCATATTTGGTTATTTTAACACGGCACGTGCAAAATTTCATATAAATAAAAAAAAATCGTCTATGGGTTATTCTGCAATAATTATGGACGGAGCTTATACACTGAAAGCACGCGCTGTAACTAAACACAACATGCCGATACATTTTCCACCAGCGTAATAATCCGTTATTTTAAAAATGAAGGTCACGTATTTTGTTCTGTTCAGTATCAATAATTTATTCCAATTTATTATGCTGGTATCGTTGTAGCTGTAACACTTTTGCGTTAATTAAATGTGTACAATGTGAACATGTCAGTTTACACAAGTTGTTGTTGTTCTTATTTAAGCAAACGGGAGAAATGACACGTTTTTTTCCATCCAGTTTGGCTGTTACTGAGGGCGGAGATCTGATCGACAGAACAGCCGAAAGATATTTTTATGGGCGGAACTTCACATAAAATAGTACAAAAGAAAAATAAGATACATGGTATAAATCTTTAGTAAAAACCGTGTTAGAATCGAAACAATCCGTATACGTTATAGTTTGTTGTCAAATAACCCACGGCCGGAAGTTTAGATGCGTGGTTTCAAATCACTCGTGCTTCGCACTCGTGATTTAATCCCTACGCATCTAAACTTCCGGCCGTGGGTTATTAGACAACAAACTATAACGTACACGAATTATTTCTTAAATAACCTTCCGATTGTACATATATTAAGGGCTGTTTGAATCAGTACGTACTTATACGTTATGTTTATTAGCTCATATTCTATGTAAATATATAAAGCAGTGCTTATTATATGACTATCACACACATATTTTGTATTTCACTAACGATTCTAATAAGACAGTTTGCCCAGCCAATTGTTTGTAACCTAATGCCAGAGGATAAATAAGTGGACCCAATTAATGATACGAGCCGACGTAAAGATCTTGTAGGCGATCTCGGAGTCAATCTTACATACATCTTTCTATGATATACATTAATTACGTATTATACTCAATATCCATGTATCCGTTATACACAATATCGTTCACAACTGTTGGTTGTTCAAACCAGATTTTACATTTTGTTAATCCTCTGAGCAGAGGAATATGCTAATGATTTAAAAAACTATACAAATATATACGTTTTTGCCATGCTACAGTGTGGTTGTGTTTTCACTAAGTTGTTCATTGTTGCTCTAGCCAAGGCCCATGTTATTGGTTACCCCTGATAAATAATAATCACGAGAAGAAAAATGCCGATACAGTAAAAGATGAATGACAATAAAACAACTTAATTGCTTTAATTTTGTTACGATATTTAATTTGAAAATGCATTTATCAAATGATCCAAATCACTACGTTAATATAATTTTATTACGTATAATGGTTACGTGTGTTGCACTCATAAAACTTCGCCCATGAAGCCCAGAGGGGTTGACGGCTTAGCCTATTGGTATACATCGTCATACAATCAAGGGATACAGCTGATATGAACATGGCCGCTATGCCATGTTTACATTCATCCTTACTTAAATAAAAGGGACTTGTATACAGTTTCGTCTTTTTGAAGATGTCATATGGTAACTAACAAATCTCCAATGTTTTGAATAGTCTTATCTAATTATAATAGCAAGAAAAAAGGTTGAATAGCAATTATTGCCCTTCCCGGGTTCGTACCCGTCACCTCGAGAAGCCAAAGCTCGTGCGCTACCATTGTGCTACCACTGCGCTACACAGGCTTAATCGTTGTCAGCGAAACATTAACGCTATGTTAGTACTCAATGTCGCTTTCAAATTATCGACAACAATAATTACAAACGCTTTATTATTTTACCGATTCAAAGTGATGATCATACATTAATTATCCAATTATTCAAGCATGTTCTTAGTCAGCAGTATTATTTCGCTTGTGTAAACATAATGGGTTCATTCTTTTTGTATATTTGACAATTATTGTATCAATCGTCATTTCACTAAACTGTGAAAATGTTCCTTTAACACAACACTCACAATGATTTATAATCCCACCATGCTGAAATTGACCTTTTTGTGTGAGACCAAACATTCTCTGTAATTGATCCAGGCTTTTCTATTTTTTTACATGCATCACGTACATTAAAAACAGCACACCATCTGTCACCGTTGCTACGTCAATTCGACAACGTTACTTAATCGAAATATCCACAGATGCATTGCGTTCGATTAGTAAAAATGCTGGCTATGTCCTACTAGAATACAGATCGAGGCACACAACGTGTACACACTTCAGGCAAATATTATGTGAACTTCAATAAAAGAGGATGGATTAATTTTTGTTATCAAGATCTAGTTTGAACTGTATATATTCTGACACTGAAAAGTATCGATAAGGTAAACGTATTTGATATGGATACTAAAAAACACGAAAAACGATATATTTAAAATATGAAAACAACTGCAAAAAAAGCGTTAATAGAACTTATCTGCGTCGGGGGCTTTTGTGTACTGGTTTGAGCATTTAGGACGACCAAAGAGCAAACACACGGTCAGCAACAACAACATTAATCAAATATAATACAAACAGTTATGCTGTTTTGGATAATCGTAGCGATAACTTGCAGCGACATTTATCAAGTGCAGTGTAAACCATCGGATTTGCACACAGGTTAAAAATTTAATGTATAATTTTAGCTTCAACTACTTCTACTATTTAACAAATATTACATTATAAATAACATATATATTGCCTTTAAACGACGTTTCTCTAGCTAAAAATACCGTGTTTAAATGAATGACAGCAAACATACATGTATTCAACTGATCAAGCTATGAAGAAAGTGTAATGTGTTTCTTAATGTCATCACTCTTATAAATACATATAAATTATATTCGTAATAACAAATATTATGTAATTTGGTATTAGTAACGATACAAATCAACACGATATCTAACAAAAATGAGCAATACAAAACAGTTTACGTGAGAAAGACATTTTGCTTTATCGCACATTGTCAATACACTTTCTAAATGCATTATATCACTTGGTTATATGATAAAAAAACTCTAATGTAAGTACTTGCAGTAGTCTTTATCATATATGTTCATAGGACCATGTGACGGCAACGAATGTTTGCACGAGGCACACGTGGGTGGCCAAGACTCCGCCTCTAATGGCGACCTGAAGTTCCAAGCCGGACCAATTGATGCAGAAACCCAGGTTTGAATTTGGGTTTAAAGACAGTATATATACGTTGCAATCGCGTGTTTATCATAATATTGTCAATAAGTTTTGTCAGATTTATGAATAAATTGGATTTAGTTAAAACAATCAGTAACAAGTTTTGTATTGGTGGAATTGTGCGGCGCTCAATCAAATTTAGATAAACAACATAATTGTAATACGCACATAATGGTCATATCATCTTCGCTTTTTCAGCCATCCGTCTTTTAAACCTCTTGGATAGACCCTCGTTATAATAAATCGTAGAAGGGATGCCATTTTTGTTTCGGAAATGGTATCTTATATATTATAAAGACACCATAAACGGGTTTTTACATATTTGCTTTATTTGAACACACTTCGCTGATAGACATTCTATTGCGATGTTTAATTTATCGAGCATAGCTTCTTATAGCGAACAATTACTTTTAGAATTATAATTCAGTTCCATGGTGTACTCATGCATGGCGACGACGTAGGCGGGAAACAGCACGAGGAATCCGGGCACCAGCATGATCATGCACACGAGGGTAACGCGCGAGAGACATGGGTACCAGGCATGCATGACGTCATACACAAAGGCATGCACGGCCAGGATCCCATGCCCGTGCACGAGTGGGATACTTCAACAAACGGCGATGCAGTATCTCAGCAGGAACCAGCAATCGGAGAGAAGTTAATGCACGGCGTTCTTATGCATGGGGATGCAGAATTTACACATAAATCCAACGAAGAAGTACATGCATCTAAGTCGTCTGATGAAAATGGTGGTGCCGCTAAACCGAGTCTTGGAGAGGACTTAATGCATGGCGTTCTGATGCATGGCGATTCTGAGCACGCTCATGCGCATAGCGGAAGTGACGACGTATCAGATGAACGTAAATCGATTGGTCCAGATAGCGCGGGTCTTCATGGAATTTTAATGCACGGAGACAACGCTCTCGGACACGATCACACTGGCGAATATTTGAAATCTGGACAGGACGCGTTCTGGGACGTGACGCTGATTGCGAGTATGGGCTTGGATGCAGATCTCATGAATGTTATTGACCTGAAGAAAATAATAGAGAAAGACGAGAAGGAGTACGCAGAATGGATCGTGAAGAACCCGCAGTACCAGGGTGAACAAATGATGGGGTCGAGCTACGCCGAGGTCACTGACTCGGTGCTGAAAGATATCGAATTGATGAAGAAGCGATATCTGGAGAAGAACAACTTGAAGTCAGAAGAGGACGCGAGAGGTACGAAAGATATTCCGTTCACTGCGGAAGACGCCAATGCAGTGCTGGGAGAAATGGGAGGCCGTGGGGAGGCGCTGGAAGGGGAGGACGCGACTCATAATCTGGAACTTCTGGGCAGTACGGAGCCTCTTAACGCACGGCATAAAGTGAAACTGGAACTTATGAAACACCATTCAGACGAGACGTAGGCTTAATCAGATTTTGCCTCATTTTTTGTAAGGGACCATATTAGATTTTAATCTGCAAATTTATTGTTATAAAATGATTATTTTCCTGTCTCAAAATAATTTTGTTGTTTAACGGGTCGTAAAAATATGGAATATGTAAAAAGAACCATTTTTGTGTGACGAAGACAGGTTATTGTTGGAGAACATATTTACCCCTTTAAAAGTACGGACTGCGAGGTGCGCCGTGGGAAAGAAGAGATCAGTATGTGCTCACATGTTCTCTTTATGATCTACAAATGACATAATATGTGATAATGATGTATATGTTTATTAAATTGTTCATTATCACCATACGTTTAGTACTAAACTAGTATTAAAACAATATATTGCTAACATAAACACTCTGCAAATAATGCCCGCATGGGTATACCCAAGATGTCAAACATTAATCGATTTATGTAATTGTTTTACATTGAAATATCACGCAGGGGCAGTGAATCTGGAAATCATCTTGTTAAAAAATAAATTTTATGTTAAACATGTGTATTTTTATTTAGAAAACACCAAGTAACAAAGTATCTACTCATAAGTCTTAAATACTTAATCGTTCAAAATACTAAATAAAACATTATTAAATAATTAAATCCTATTATAACATTCAGCATTTCGTCTTATACCGAAGCAACAGATTAATTTTTTTTATTATAGTCTCACTTACATACAAAACAACAATATAAACATTCAATTATATATATACAATAGACAATTGTATGTAACCTTTCTAAATTCGAAATATCAGAGACTTTTGCTTTTCTAATCATTAAAACCCATATCTATGCATGTACAAAATTACCAGAGTTCAAATTCTGTACAAATCACTTCTATATTACATGATAAACCTAAGAGGCTGTTGATAATCCCTTTTTTTTAAACATCGTTAAAATAATTAGTTTAAAATATTGAGTTCAAATACGAGCACTATTGCGCAATTTAGAAATTGTTTAGACAATCGAGTATCATCCCGATCAGATCGTAGATGACTTGATTAGCAACAACTTCTTAGAAGCATCAACAGTGTTCTGGCAAATATCAAATCATAGAAATGTATATGTTACATTGCCACGTAAATGCGCATTGTAATTGATTTCGCACTCACTTTGTAAGAAAAACGTGTCAAATTATTACAGCTGTTGCCTTGCTTTATTATCATTCATTAACATTCACTACCAGTCTAATCCAATTACAACTCTATGAATGATCGCTTGTAAACGTTGTAGCTGTTGTCTATGTCTTGCATGACATTATTAATTATATATTGTAGATATATGTTTTTACGCCAACATGATGTGCATCTGCTAAATTCCCATTACATCAAACAGAGAGTTACAGTTGTGCAATAGACTTAGATGTAATCTTTGTTTTTACCATTACATCCTAGCTGAAACATTGGTCTTGATCGATGAAATAGTCTAATCAGTAATTTTTATTTATGAACTTCTTACATTGATTTACTTTTTTTTCCCATCAATGATTCCCCGACTCAACCCAGGATTCCAAATGCGAATTAGATCAACATCCGCGCAGATATTTGATTCATTCCGGGTGTTATATTATGGCTTATATTAGTGAAATGTGTCTCTTCCCATGTCCATTTTGTTTTACCAACCATATATTATAAGTAAACTTGTACATGCAATTGCACTGATTTTACTGATTTCACTGATAACATGTGAACGACGGTCGGCTTGCTCAGTTCGTGGTGCTCTGGACTACATCTTCGAGGATCGCGGGCTCGATTCTCGGCACAGCGACATAACTTGTTTAGTTAAGGTCTTGAAAGTATGTCTGAAGCTGTTATTCCCGTTATATATTTGGTACAAGTATGGCAGTTTTTAGTTACTGGCATAAGTTAAATGAGCACTTTTAACTGGAAAACCTGATCTCACAGAAAAAGTGTGAGAAGTTAACTGACCGCATTGATATGGCTAAACTACTGTTGAAAACGGCGAAATTGTTTAACTGTATAAAATAAGAAATCGTAAAAAATAAAATATGTTTGACCAAAGATTTCTCAAAACGTGTTAACTGATAGATCTTGGTTTTGACGGCAGTGGAAAACATACAGGAAAGGCTTCTGTCGGAGAAGGGTTTGGAATAAGAGTTACCTTATATATTTCTCTTGACAAACATTTAAGTTTAAGATGAGAAATTATCAACAGAGTTCGTATAAAATTGGAAGTTTTAATAGTAAAATACCACGCCACACGTCGTAAACTAAAGGTGCAGCATCGTTGAAAATAATATCCGTCACGTAACAAGGTATGAAATTCATCTTATGATGGTATTACGTGGTATCTATTATAGAGAAAAGAGTGTACACAGTATGTGACAACATTCTATAAATATGTATTCTTTTTGCAATTTAAAAGTTTAAATGTAAGTCTTATTTTTCAGACAGTACACACATTTAAGTCAGACAATTCTACTCATTTTTTGCAAGTACAACATATAGAGGATATTAAAGTCTGAACGGACTTTCAACCGCTGGCGTTTGAATCCTTAAGTATCCAAGAATGCGGCGTTTTAGTGAAATATTAAAAAAGTTGATATTCTAACCAGATATCGCAGTCGGTTTACACGCGTCGTATTGGTATTTCTTTGAGGGACTCCTGAGTTGTGGGCTTGCGTTCCTGATTGTGGTTTCAGATTAATGTTTCCTTCTTTTTTGCATTTTTTGAAATTTAATACTGTTCTGTGCACACTAGTATTGGTTAATACATGCTTAAACAATCGCTGTAAGGGAATCGTTTTGACGACACATGCCCTTTAAATTACGGTACAGCCTAACTGGGTCATGCATACAAGAGCCCATTACTAAATGCATATAAAGCATCTCCAGCAGTTATTTTAAGAGCATTGTGCAAAGGTGCTAAACATTAGATTTTTAAATAAATTTCATTGCACATTCTCTGAGATACGTTATTGTTTTGTTTATATGTGTTGCAGATTTTAACGTGCTTAGTTAAGTGTGTTATTGTTATATGTCAGTTTGCAAAGATAAATACGCAAATCCTTTTATAGCAAACCACGATACTTTCTTGTGGGGTTGAAGCACATTGAATAATTACTGATGTACGTCACGCCAGTCCTTAACATTGAAGACTTATTAACATGTAACCATATATCAAACGTAACCATATATTAAAGGATATCCCAATGGTACACACGCGCACCTTATTACGTGATAATGGCTGTACTTTAAAAGGTCGAAGACAATGCTCTGACCCGTCTTTAATATTTACGTCATTGAAACTCATAGTATAAATTTAAGTCAAACGAAACGATATATGTGCAAAAGACAGATGCTTTTTAAGAAATAATTGTGAATGTATTTTTTGTTTGTATGTCTATAAACAGTGATACGGATTTCCTTATGTGCAGGCATTAAACGACACTTCCCGCCTTAACTGAATTTTCGCTAAGAAGAGACTTCCTTTAAACGAAAAATACAATAAAAGCGGAAAGTGTCGTTCCCGATTGCGGAATGCAATGGCTTATCTGGGACGACACTTAACGCACATGAATTAAGCCCCGTTCTCCCACAGCGAGACTAACTTGTTTATTTACCGACAATTTTATGATACATCTTACATAATTGAACTCAGTTACCGACGCGCACATTCATGTTCTTAAATTGTCAACCGAGATTCGATAGCCTGAAATAGATGAATAAAACAAAGATGTAAGAAATAATTTCAGCAAAGCGTAAACACACTTACGATGCAAAGCTTCTTCAGAAGTTTTAACTTACCTTAAAAAACAAATCTTCCCTTCAGAACCATAAATGTTGATTCTTGGCTGTAGTATGTAGATGTCTACCATTGGAAACCAGAAATGTTGATTCTTGGCTGTAGTCTGTAGATGTTGATTACCACTACGAGGTCTTAATTTCAAATACCTTTTACATATTTCTGTTACGTAATTGATATCCCACTCTGCCATTTATTGCTTTCAAACTTAAATTGGCAACATAGAATAAATATAACAGACACATGCGGAATAAAAAACACGATATGAATAATGTGTATGTAATAGAGAGCGTAAAAATACAATTTGAATACAAATTGGTTGATTGTTCATTAAAATCATATTACAAAGTACCGACAATATATTGTATTTATTATTTTGTTATATAAATAAAACATTGAATATATATTGTTTAATTTTGCATAAATATTATATTATTAAATAATGCAACGTTTTGCTCGCCATACCTGGCGACGCCACACATTTTTTTAACAATACCATTTATACACGGAATTCAACTAAAAAAA